>BHFT01059053.1:0-63305 GCA_004320025.1 Laticauda laticaudata
CCCCCCTTCATTTACACAACAGAAAAATGTAACACCTCCAGCTCACTTCCCAGATTCATTCCACTCTCCCCTCCCCCCATTTCTTATGACAGCCGAAAGATGCAAAGCGATAGTAGAAGATCTTGAAGGCTGACAGTGTGTCTACCCACCTACACCTCTGTGAGGTGTGTAATTTTCAAGGTCAGCAGCAAGAATAGCAGTCCGTTCTATTAGGTTAGAATGCAGCAATGATAAGCCAGAGGAGGCTCCAGTCTTCTCCACACAATCCTTATGTATCTCTATTACTGTTTTTAATTAGAACTTTAAAGGTCGGGGTGTTCTCATCTGCCTTTAAACAACTGGAATTGGTTTATTTTACAAATTTTAGTTCATAAAATTTGTTTAGTTCATAAAATGTTTAATACATTTCCATTGAGAGAAAGAAGGAAATGCCATTAGAAAGTTTTGCCTTGAAAGATGGAAGGAGTACTTTTTTTAAATCCTCATAGCCTTGTTAGAGAAAATAACCTCAGTGCTCAACTCTTCACATTAAGAGGAAACAGTGCATGAAACAGTGCATAAAAAAAGGTTTAAAAAAATGTTGGATGACCATTTGTCTGAAGTGATGTAGGCAGAGGATTGGACTAGAAGACCACTAAGGTCCCTTCCAACTCTGTTCCATTCTATTCTAAACCAAATGACAACAGAGGCTTATTAAACATATAGCATCCTCAATCAATCAACTCATTTCTGTTTCTATCCTCAAAGTTAGTGCAATTGAATTTGCTCTGGGTAAGCAGGTTGAGATTAGTGCTACCCCACATGGCCTTCCAAGGTGTCTAACTGGAGTCATTCCCATATAGCCTCTATTCCAGTGGTGAGATTAAAAATTTTTTTACTACTGGTTCTGTAGGTGTGGCTTGGGGTGTGTGGCAGGGGAAGGATACTGTAAAATTGTCAGTCAGGTGGTATTTGCTGGTTCTCCAAAGTACTCAAAATTTTTGCTACCGGTTCTGCAGAACTGGTCAGAACCTGCTGAATACCACCTCTGCTCTATTCTACATGCAAATCTTTTTTCACACACATGTGCATTGATTTTTAGGCAGAAGATACACATGGCTCTTTCCCCCATCCAAAGCACACCTCTTTAAAAGCCTTCACTGGGACCAAATGAGGCTTTAAAAATGTGATTGCAGAATCAATGAGATGACTTTTCAATGGGGAGTTATAATGTTTAGAGAAGGGATGATTAGCTGATTCTTTGAGCAACAGCTCTCAAAAATATCCCTCCATGTGCCAATTAGACTCCATTGGCACCAAAGAGGGCTTTTGAAGATTTGATTGCTATGCAGGAAAGGAAAAAGCTCTTATGTCTAATTTCTTGCTGATTAGTGAAAAAAGCTTTTTGCTCTCTTGGAAGAGACAGACAGAGTTTGAAGAAAGAAGCTGGTAGTCTACATGGAAAACTGGAGGTTTCTAATGCCTGCAGAAACCTACTTTATCAGTTTCAGTTTTTTTAAAAAATATGTTTCTTATATTATGAAAATATAGTGTTTCACTTTTCAGGTACGCTGATCTTTGGATTTGTTTGTTGCAGGACCGATGCAAGAGACTATATATGATTTCTGGAGAATGGTCTGGCATGAAAACACAGCAAGTATAGTCATGGTGACAAATCTCGTGGAAGTGGGAAGGGTAAGAATATTTTAGAAACTATATGTGTTCATTATCTAAATATTCTGTTTGCAAACAACAATAAGCAATATGATCACCATAAAGAGGTTTATTTAATCATGTACATTGTTTTAAAAAGTTTCACTAGTAATTATATAATTAATTTACTTCAAAAGTATAGAAACTCTGTATTTATTGCTGAATAATTATTCCCCAAGTTCGCTACCATTGCTCATGAAAGTGGGACAAGTGAGATTTGCTGTATAACAAAATCTCAGGGATATGAGTTCCATATCTGTGACTAATCTACTGTCATAAAAGGCAAAAATAATAATAAAAGGAGCATAGCTCTAAGGAGAAAAATCACACACTTTTTTTGAGACAACAATTGTTAGGTTTCATCTTGCAGAAGAAGAGAAGTATAGAACAATAGAAAACAAGAATTTAATAAAGGGAATCCCTGCGGAGTTGCTCTTTGGTCTTTCAGTCCAACTGGTTTGGTTAACGTACAATAATTGTCAGGGAGATTTCTATGGAAATTCTCAGTCATCCAGTTCATAGCTGTCCCAGAGGTGCTTTTTCAAGAGGCAACTGGCCTTTCTTATTTTTCTTTTAAGACATTTCGCTTCTCATCCAGAAAGCTTCTTCTTCAGCTCTGACTGGATGGTGAGGAATGGAAGGATTTATATTCCTTGCAGACAGCTAGTCATTTGTAGTATTTTAGAGAGTTGTTGAGGCCACTTGGAGGTTTATCTGTATCCTCAGGGTCACCTGAGTAATGTAAATGGATGTGGAGCCATCTTGGAACTGCTGAAAGGACACTGGACATGTATGATGTCATATCCCTTCCCCTGTGTTTGGAGAGGGCTGTTCAATTTTGACATAGATGGGCTCTTTGACCCCTCTTTCAAACCAGTGGTCCTCTCTGTCCACAGTGTGGACTTTGCTGTCTTCAAAAGAGGGGCCTTATCTTTTAAATGCAGATGGACTGCTGAATCTTGTCCTGATGGGTTTGTTCTCCTTCGTTGAGCCATGCATTTATGAAGTGGTTGTTTTGTTTCCCCAATGTAAAGATCTGCACATGTCTCATTGCATTATACTGCACATATCACGTTGCTCAGTTTGTGTCTGGGTGTTTTATCCTTGGGGTGGACAAACTTCTATCTTAGAATATTTTTTGGTTTAAAGTGTGCACATATGCTGAAGATTCTCCTGAATTACTGGGAGAGTTCAGTTGTTGGGAAATACTAGAAATGTTAGAAAATAATCTATTTACACTGGTGGAAATGGATGACATTAGGCCCATTATCTTCAATCTTTTGTGAGATGTTGTTCTTTCCATGTAGTTTTTTTTTAACATGTTGACCTGTCCTGACTATTACTCTTGGCTGTTTCTAGTCAGTTTCACCCTCCCTGTCTGTTCTAAATTAAGCAAGGAGCAAAGATTTATTTTTAGCTGGAAAGGAACATCAGGGGTAGGAAGGCAATCTTTTTATTTATAAAAGGAGCTCCAGGGGTAGGGAAAAAGCCCAATTTCAGACACTGATTATATAAGACTGGAGGTCACAAAGTAGAATTCCCAGCAGTGTGCAGAAATAAATAATATTTTTCCTTATTATTTCAGCCATAACACTACATTTTTGTGATACGATTACTCAGGATTTGACACTTGACACCATAAATGTGCTCAAACAATCACAGTGGCATAGTTAAAAGATCAGATAATTTTCAGAAAGATGGAATTCTCATCCAGAGGCAAAATATTTCTGATACATTATTTAATCCCTTAATTATTTCTTTTCCTGAAGAATATTGAGTGGAATTTGGGTGTTTATCATATATCATTCTTCCGAAACTTACTTGCTGCATTGAGGAAAGTATACACTATAATTGGAGGTATATATATTACATTGTGAAGAATTTGTGGTAGGCAGAGTGAATTAATCCACACTTTTCCCCTATACTGTTGTTTTTTTTAAGAAAAGAAAACCTAACAACTCAAAACTCTAGTGAATCTTGATTTCATTAATAATTATTAATTACAATTATTAAATGATATTTTGCCTTTTTAGAGCATGTGGCTGATCATTCAGATTATGTTACATTATTAAATGAACTGTAAGATTTATGTCAGCTACTGCAATTCTTAGAGAAATGGGATAACATTTAATTGAGTTTTTAAACAAACACTCATTACCAAAAGGGCAGAGATTCAAGTTAAGGTATTCCATATTTGAAGGAAAGCCTATTTTCCAATGATATATTTTAGTCTCAGATATGTAGTAGGCTACAGAAAAATTTACCTAAGCTTGTTCCAACAGGTAGAAAAAGAAGAAAATCCATTTCAAATAAAGAAAAAATGGTTTCCTCATGGGTTCAAAAATACTACATGTAATTAATTAGAAATGGAAACCATCTTGATCTTTCTACCTAATAATTAATGAGTGTGATATAATTTCTATATGTGATGACCAAGTTGCTTAACATTATTTTGTGAAATTATATTTAGCTTCTTTAGCTATTGAAATAATAAGAAAGGCAATGCATACATGTTAGAAGTATGTTACTTTGTGTTTGTCTTATTTTCAAAAGACAGTGAAAAAAATCATTTTAAATAATTAATTAGGCATGGGTCACTAAAACTCTTGTGATACATGGTTTTAATATCTTGGAATCAGAATAGTTTATAATTTCCTCTGAAGAATAGATGCGTGGACTTTAGAGTGATAAATTAATTGCTCAATAATATAAGTTTTCATGTCATTTCCCTCTTTTATTCTAAATTCAGGTTACATTCTCTGTTCAGAAGTAGATATTTCTCATGGCTTATTGTGACTTTAAATCCTATTGTTTAGACATGTAACAGCCTGAACTCCTCACAAATCAAGGTATCAGGCCATATTTTAGACAAAGCAATAAGATTTGTGGGTATAATTAAGGACTGTTACGAAAGCATAAAGATGCAGATATTTGAAGTGTCAAAAATAGTCTAATTCCCAGTAAATCAAGTTTCCTTCTTAATATAGGAAATTAAAACAAATTTATTGTTGTAAAACAGTCCATACTTATTGCATCTGTTTGATAGCCCCATTCCAAAAATGGAATATATTTAATTTTAGTTTTTCCTTTATTACATTTGTAATACAGCCAAAATCTGTAAGGACTTCCTTCGATTAAGAGCAGGAACATCAACCAACGATCTAATGTTTAAATGCCCAGAGTAAGAAAACAGTAAGTCATAGCAATTAAAACAAGACAGTATCATCCCAAACTGTCCCAGAGCAGTCTCCAGAAGAGTATCACTTGTACCAACTTCCATAAAACTATGTATTTTTAAAGTTGTTAAAATTACAGAAGAAAAGCTAGCCTAATTTCTAGAGGGAGTCCATAAAAAGAATGCTAAAGTTTGAAAAGCAAAACCTTTAGGTAGGCCTCTCACATTAACTTAAGGGTCCAGTGGTTAAGACACCAGGCTAGAAAAAACAAGACTCTGAGTTCTAGTTCTATCTTAGGCATGAAGGCTGGCTGTGTAACTGGGTTAGTCATTCTCTCACAGTCTAAGTCCAATAGGTTTTATATACATTGTATATAGCATTCTAGCATCAATTATTTCCATCTTTAAGTAGTATTACGGCAGACATCAAGATATCTTCATCTGATATTATAGCATTAACTTTACAAAAAATCTTAATATCTTGAAAAATTAGCACAAGAAATAATCTAGCTTTCCTCAACTTAATGCCCTGGAGCTATATTAAGATTTTATCTCCAAAAATTGTCTAGTCAGTTAGGTGGAAATCATAGGAATATTTGTTCCAATAGATATGCTGAGCACCAGATTCAGTGAGATTCATTGTATTGTATGAAGCTTTAAGCTTGCAACAGGATTTTCTGCTGTCTAACCAACACTGCAACATATTAGAATCATTTTTTTTTATTAAGTAAAATCATGTAGTTATTTAGAAATACTATTAGGATTAGTACTTCCCGATGTGGAATCCCAATTCAGATTGGATTATTTACCTTGTTTTTGAATAACAAAAAAAGAACAGAAGCTATTACATGCTATGAATTAAATATGACTTTGTCCCTTAATCCTATTTTTCTCTTTTGGAAATGTTAAGATTTTGAAAATAGAATCCATTTATTCTAGATTAAATTTGTCATATTTTGTTTTTATTCAAAGATTCGTGCAGCTGAATTTCAGCATACTGTGTAACTCTAGAATGCTAACAAGGGTTCATGTTAATATAGTATAGTATAACGTAGTGTGGTATGATACAATACTGTACAATACAGTATAATTAATAATATTCTTGTTTAGTTAGGATGACGTATGATGCCTTGTCCAAAATGTGTTTTCCACATGTCATCCGAGTGAAGCATATAAACCAGGGTCTGCATTTCCTGCGTTGGATGAGGAGAGCACATCTTTCTCCTTCTGTCTTGGCCACTTTTTACAAAGGCACAATTGAGAGCATTTTAACAAATTGCATCTCTCTTTGGTTTCGTGGCAGCAGTGCCTCCAAAGAGAGAGTGGTAAAGACAGCTGAGAAGATTATAGGAAGCTCACTTATTACAAGATACTGCTTATAAGTGCTAATGTGCTTAGAGCTCAAAGCATTGTTAGACCCCACACACCCAGTTTACGGTCTGTTTCTGTAGCTCCCCTCTAGGAGGAGGTTTCAGAGTATTTCTAGAAGGACTACCAGATTCTGTAATTGTTTTGTTCCCAATGCCATCCGTCTGGTAAACTCACAAGATTCTTTTTTCTCACCATGTACATGTAGACATCCAAACTAGACTGTGTTGTTTCTATATGTCATACAATATATGTGGGTATGTGCATAATTTTGTATTTATTTGTTTGTTTATTTTGTCAAGTTTATGCAGTGTATGTTGGGGGTGGTGACCCTTTGAGATCTGCGTGCAACAAAATTTCTTTTTAATCTATGCCAATTCGTGTACATTCAAAGTGACTAATTTATTCTATTCTAACCTGTAATTCACATGTAATAGCTCTTACAAATGTTATCTATTACACAAGAAAGAATAGGCTAGAACTTCTCAGTTGAGGAGTCCAGTTTGAGATATTGTACCTCCAAATAGAAAAAGTACAAATAAACAAAAAAAAACCTCTCTAAGCAATTAGAGAGACAGTTTGGTCTAATGGTTAAGGCATCAGACTAGAAAACAATGAGACGATGAGTTCTAGTCCTGCCTTAGCCATGAAAACCAGCTGGATGACCTTGGGCCAGTCACTTTCTCTCTTACCTGGTTGATGTTGTGCGAAGATAGGGTTACAGGGTTGTGGTTGTGGGGAATATGGGATGTGGAAGTTGTGTTACATATGTTCACCGCCTTGAGTTATTTTTAAACTTAAAAAGTCTGATACAAATAAGCAAAAATGATAAATAAAATTGCTACTGAATTATACATTGAAAACCCAACTTTGTTACATTTTGTACACACAAATGTACAAAGCATTCATCCACATTTACGTTTGAATAAGTACAAATACAAATGCGTACTATTAAAATGAAGTATTTTAATAAATCAGAAAAAACAAAAGTTCGGTAAAAGTTCGTTATTTATTTCTTCATTCTGTGGAAGTATGTAGCCCATGAAAAGGTCATATTATCTGTAAATTTTGGAATGTACTCTCTTATTTTTTGTTTTATTACAGTTTTAGTTGTTTTAATTATATTTTCGCTGTATTATTTTTAATTGTTTTGATCATTTGGTTTTTGTTACTTTAATTATGTGCTGCCAAGTTTGAGACAAACAACTATATAAATTTAATAAATTCCATTTTTATCACTACCATTCAACTTATGATTCTGGGCAATAAATGACAAGAAAAAAACAATAAGTCAACATTAAATGTTATCAATAAAGGATAATATTTGTAGCTCAGGGTTGAAATGGGGGGTCCTTGGTGCTCTCTGAGCTTTCTTATTTCTTGCAGATGTTCCCCTAGCACTGACGATGTTTCCTAGTTAGGGTAATGAAACATCCGCAAGAAAACAGCTCAGAGAACACCAAGGACCAACCATTGAATGTTGTTAGGTCTGCTAATCCTTAGTGGATTTTTGTTGATATCAGGACTAAAAAGATGAGCTTTAAGGATTTTTTTTTAACAGCTAAGGATTTGGATATGGGGGAAAAGTTTGTTGTTGTATTTTAATAAAAGGTGATAAGATTAAAATTGTTTATACTTGCGATGAAGAGGGGAATCATTTCTTTATATATTTTCTTTTCTTTTTCTTTACTATCTTAATTTTTTCTTTTTTAATTTTCTGCACTTTCTATTGTTTTCTTTGCTTTTCTTTGCATTGCACTTGTAATTTTTAGTAAATTTACTATAAAAAGGGAAAGTGATCTCCATGTATTTATTTTCCAGTTTTGTTTTGTTTCTTTTGTTAAGCAGTTGCCATTAACAGTTGAATTAATGCACAGCCTATGTTTCTCCTTCTATCACTGCCTAGGGCACATAAGGCTGTGCTATTTCTCAGCATCTCAACCTAGTAATTTTGATTGATTTGGGGAAGATTATGTAGCAATTCCACATTTTGAGAATTGGCCAGGTTCCTGCAAAGCCAGACACATTGATCTTCTTGATTTTGAAAGGTTCTTCTCTTTTTTTCCTCCATTGCAGCTTCACATAACTCTCCCTGCTACTGTTGTAATTTGACTTTTAGATTTGTGAGGAGATCACCTATCCTATTTGAATCCAAAAGCAAAAGAGCAAAATCATATTATTTTTCCAGGGAAAAAAATAATACATATTTAACATATTTTCCACATAACTTTTTTGAATAATCATTCATGAATTATTCATTTAGGGGTGGATGTGTGTTTGTTTACCCAGCCTGGGTCGTCATTAACTCAGCTACAGCTTTTGCCCTGGAGCTCTCTGCATCAGTGTGGTTTTTAATTGCAGGCAGAAAAGCCACCAAGAGGTTTTCCCTTATGCAGGCACCTGCTAGAGATGATTCAGCAACGTCCTTCGCCTCTAGCAGAGGCCAGATACATCTGCCAATACCTGTCATTATCTGAGCCAGACTTGTCAAAAACCCAGCATCCTTTAAGTTCTCTTGGGTGCCAGCAAGAGACCCTTGTCGGCTATCCTGGCTCTTGTAGGGCTGCCCTGCACCTGGTATTTCAATTGTAGCAAAATGTGTTTTGATTGTTTTCCTCCTTTAATGAACCTACCTAAGGGACATTTAGCTCTTTATCTGGTAGCGTGTTATTGAGTTGCTCGCATTTATCCTGCTGGTGCAGAGAGACGGAAAAAGAAAGCAAGTGAACCAAGCCCCCTATCCTGCCACCCCCATTTCCTTGCATTCTTCTGCTATTATACGGATCCATCTGCTTCAGGTCCAAATCAGCCAAGCTCCCCTAGGAATATTTTGCTCTAGTAATTTACACTAATGATTTCTAAACATATTTAGCCAGTTTTATGACAACCTCATTAGAATGTGACTGAGTTCTAAAAAATGCAAACAGTGCACTGTAATTTAAGGTAGCTGTGAGTTGCCATGAAAAATTATTCAAGGATGATATATGTTAGAATTGACTTAAGGAAACCTCATGCTGTTCTGGCACATGTGGATCTTAAAAGAAAGATTAATGAGCAGGTCTCCAAAGGAAAAAAAACTATCTGAAGTGGGGTTGGGTCGATAGTGTGAATCACTACTCAATCAAATGAAGGAACTCTAACAAGATATAGCAAAGAAACTCTACTACACCAGAAGATCAGATTCCAGTCTGACTTCAGGAGGATTTAGTTTGGCCTGATTTATTGGTCTGAGCACCTCAAACCTGTGCTCTACCTGGTGATAGATTGTTCCACAATTCACTCATCCTTAATTCAGTTGGAGTAGCAGCTAAACTTGGCACTGGTTCTTATCCAGTTTTTAAATAGATAAGCAATTTTGTCCTGTTATTTATCCACTTGCTTCTACAGGAATGATTTCAGAAACATTATTCATCGATTGGGCAAGCATAAATTAATTTGACCTAATTTGGCACATTATTAGTTGAGGGTAAAAAGAAATCAATTCTTTTAGAACTATCTTAATTACATCATAGTATTTACACACATGCACTTACATATGTGTGTGCAGTGAAATATATGCTCAGGTTTTGTTTTTGGGATTTTTTTATTTAATTTATTTTAACATTAATTATATTAATGGTTAAGGTACCAGTCTAGAACTGAGGAAATGCAAGTTTAAGTTTAAGCCAAGCCATGGAAAGTCCTTAATGAGTTTCTTTGGGCCAGTCATACTTTCTTAGTCCAAGCTACTTTGGAAAGTCAGTGTTTTGAGGAAAAATTGGAGGAGGTAATGCTTTGTATGCTATGTTTACAAAGGGAATGCTATATTAAAGCACTTTTGAAAGAAAAGGCATGGTATAAATCTAACAAATATGTATAAATTTCATGTCAGTTACAAATCAAGTTTCATGTTTGATATACCCTTTGGCAAGAAGCAAGCTGTTTTATCAATAATGTCTATTGATATAGACTAAATGTTTACATGTTTTATTTAATTATCATTATATTTTTTACAAAGCTAAATACAAAAATATGAAAAGTAGGATAGATAAAGAAAAAGATGTTGAAAATAATAGAAAGCAAAGAAAACCCCAAAAAACCTTAAAGAACTAACTTCTGATCTTCTTTACAGCAGTTATAACAGGGGTCCCCAACCACCGGGCCCCGGACCAGTACCGGTCCGTGGATCATTTTGTACCGGGCTGCAAAGAATGAATAATCATGATTAAAATATATATNATAATCATGATTAAAATATATATAAAAATATGTTTTTAGTAAAGAAATAGTAAAGAAGCCCTTTACTACTGGGGAAGAATTGATTTTGCCAGTCCTTGAAAAAGTGTTTCTGCGTGGAACTGGTCCCTGTTACAAAAAAGGTTGGGGACCACTGAGTTATAGAAATAATTGAAACAGTTTCTCCTCTTCCCCATATTCAACCCACAGTAATCAATAAATTGTGCAGTCTCCAGTGGTATATAAAAATAGTTCCAATAGAAACAACTTTCTGTGCAGAAGTTTACTAGTATCAAACTAGGTATCACCATCATGATATCAGGGACTATGGGTTGCTCTTATTTATTATATATTAGTGGCCTGGCTTGTCAATGTTGGTAGGAGTGTTCCTGGTGGTTCCTTGATTAGACTGTTGTTTACTGTTAGCTTGTTTGTATGCATTGGTAATTCCTTGATTGGCATATTGTTAACTTGATTGTTGCTCTTGTATTAATATTGGTGTTAATATTTGCCCATAAGAGCTGCTGGTTTTGGTCTTTTTGTTTTCTTTTGGGCTTTTTGATTATCTCTTTTGAGTGATATATAGATGTTATTTATCTATGTATGCTGATTGATAGCCAATTTGCCTGAGTGCCAGACTTCCAGGAATTCTCTGGTCTTTATGGACTTAGTTTCATGTTCACAGTTTCCCAGTTGAAACTATGGTTGAGTTTGTCCATGTTGTACTACTGAGGATTTTTCATCATGTCTTCTGACTGATAGCTGGTGTTTATGGATGGGATCTTGTAATCTTCTGCCTGTTTTTCCTGCATAGTGGCTCTTACAATCCTTATATTATATGCTACAGATGACTTCTAGAGCTGCTTGATCTTTTGGTTTACTGAGGATGTTTTGGAGGGCTTTAGTTAGTGTGCTTTGATAAAAGTCATTATTGTTCTTTCACTTATCCTTCCAACTAAGTCAGTTTATGAACTTTTGCAAGTTCTGAATCTTCATGATCAATTCTTCCATGGTGAGTATTTCTGTATTCTTCCATCTTTATATATATAAAATAATCTCACTTTTGTTTGCATATAGAAGATCAATCATTCATGAACCTTTTCTAATTGACTATCCCTAAGTCCCAGAAAGAAAAATTGAATGTTAATCTTTAAAACTCTCTGCATCATCATAGATATTTGTGTCCATTTTCTGCCCACTTTTCAACCAGTCTGTCATGCATGGTAACATGTCCCTTCTTTTTTTTACTTTTCCAACAACAATTAGAAATACCTTTATACATTGTAGATAATTTCTATGGTGACATATATCAATGGTACATCATTTTATAAACATTTTCTCTTGAGTTATAAGACAATGTGAATTTCAGAATACTACTTATAAGTGCTATGTGCTTAGAGTTCAAAGCATTGTTAGAGACCCCATACACCCACTGAACTGTCTGTTTCTTTCCTTCCCTCTAGGAGGAGGCTTCAAAGTATTTATAGCAGGACTAGATTTTGTAATAGCTTTGTTCCTTATGCCATCCATCTTGTAAACTCTATCTATCCATATATTGATCTATCCATGTATTATCTATCCATATATTATATGCAAGATTCTTAATCAATTTTATCATGCTTTCTAGCTCTTCTTCAATTTTGAATCTTAAGAGTTTATGCATTTTAGCAGTTACCTGTTCATCATTTATACAAATTCATCATTTATACACAATTGCATCTCAAAGCTAAATGTTTACTTTCAAGTAGGCACACTTAGAATTATGCCATGGATGATTTATCTGGAATTGTTATTATTGTTCTTCAGTTAATTAACAAGTGTTAACTCTTTGTGATCCAATAGATGTAATTTTGTCAGGACCATTGGGAATTGCTTCTTTCAGTTCTTACACGCACCTGTTTGTGCAATCAGTAATAGCATTTAAACCCTTTATTTTCAAACTTCAGGGTCTTTCTAGTAACTCTTGTCTTTGTATATGTTTTCAAAATAAGAAATAGCTGCATTACACCCAGTGAGATTTTTCTAAAAGATTTGGACTATACTGCAAACACTGAACAATGGGATGGGAGTTCCTGCAACAGAAATAATTATCACAGTTCAGATTGTAAGCAGAGTTCTCCCTAAGGGATATATATTTCTTTATATGCTGACTGAAGACAATACAATCATTTCACAATAAAACATTTAAGCAGCTGTTTAATTATGCACAAATGGAACAACAAATAATGATAAATATACCCATTTTCTTTATTCATTTATCATAGTGATGACCTTTTTAAAAAAACAATATATAATCTGCTTCCCAATGGAAATTATGTAGACGTGATAGATTGCTAAATAGAGAATGCTTTATAAAGCTCAACAGTTTAAAATCATCTTTAATCTGGCAGATCAGTAAATAAGATAATATGTTTTATCAGTCAAATAAAAGATCTGCTTATTAAATATACATCCAGGAAGAAGTTGGCTTTATTCCATCATACATACCAAGAAAGATATTCTAAAGGTGAATTATTGGCCATTATTCTCTAGGAAGCTAGGCAGATCGTTTTGTAATCATTTAATAAAGATGTTCCCAGATCAACTTTAGTTGCCTCATTGAGCCAGATAGCAGGAAATATGTGCAAACAGTATCTTTGTAACATTGAAAAATTCCTAGTCAGTTTTCTTATAAACTCTTTTCCGCAAGAAGTTGCTATTTTAGAAAATATAAAATCGGTGTGGAATTTAATTTTGAAGCCTTAATATATTGAATAGGAATCCATTTCAAAAGCCAAATGTTTAGTTTGAGGACTACATAATTCCTGAAGAAATGTTTGGTTCTCAGGTAATGAGAGAATCCAGAATTTACATGTTACTATCCTTAGGCAAAGTGGTATCATTGTCTTTTCTACATTGCTACATTGTGCATATGCCATATAAAATAACATTTTGAATATTTATTTCTAGAAAAGAAAGAAAGTTGCATAGATGGTTGATCCTAACTATAATGACACCAGAATGATGAAATGTGCATTGTCATATCATTATACAAGTTCTGCTTGTTTGTACTACGGTAAACTCATACTTATCTGAACACTCTCCAGGATACTGCATACAAGAAGTCACTGAAATATTCTGGCACATGTCTATCCTATACTTTGTTTTGGCCTTGACGATGACATAGACCACTGCAGCTAGTCACAATTAGACCAAAATAATTGTGACATCACCATTTGAGCTCTTTTTTTTTCATATTTTCATTGTAGTTATCATTATACATCTCTTTCTCTCTCCCTCCCTCCCCTTCCCACACACGGATATTTTAAAGTCATTGCCATCTTCTTTTAAAATAAATAAATATACCATCGTACCTGAGTGAATTGCTATCTGCCTGCTACCTTCATACCAAAATCTAAAATTGTGTCTTGCCTAAGGCTGCTTCATGAACTCATGATTTCTATTTGCTGATTTTTTCTTGGAAAATGTTTTTCTAACCTTCAACTGAAATCTTTTTTCCTGAAACTTAAAGCTATTATTCCTTTACTCTATTTTGAGATGTTGGTGTTCTTTCTACCCATTCAGAAAAGCTATAACATTCTCTGTCATTCTTCTTTTCTCAAGACTACATACAGGTAGTTTCCGTGTTTTCTCAGAGCATTCTGCCTGCAATCCCCTGTCCATTCTTGTTGCCCTTCTATGAATTATGCCAGTTAATCTGAATTAAGGTGAACAAATCTGAGCTTTACAAAGCTGAAACAACTGCTAGATGGCAGTAAAGAGATAATAAATCTGTTCACTTTTATGTAATGGTCATTTTAGTTTTTATAGCCCAGATCTGATAAGTTAGTATTATTTCTATAGTATTATTTTTGAAGTATTGTACTTAGAATGGTTGACTCTATTTAAGGTTGGGTATATCCAATACTGAATAAATTAGAATGGTTATTTCCAACCATTTGGAAATTTGGTTGGTTCTATTAAAGTACCATACCATACTATCATCACAACTATTTATTTTATTTCAACATTATGATTTGTTTCAGTCTTGTTTCAAGTTCTATATGTCAGTTGTAGTCTTCCCAAGCTGATAATGTTGATCTGCAGTGGATAGCAACGTAGAAACAGTGTTGTTGTTATGGTCTTTTGGTGATTATAGGAAAAGTCCCTGTAGTTTTTCCATTGATTAAATAGGATAGATGGGTGGGTGGAGATATTTTCAGAAGTGGTCTTCCTTCTTAGAACTCAGAGAAAACAAATAGCTCAGTCATCTAGTTGGCTTCTATGCTTAAAATGGGATTAAAATTGGCAGCTTTCCAGCTTCCAGGAGTTGTGGTGACACAGTGGTTAGAATGTAATACTGCAAGCTACTTCTGCTGACTGCCGACTGCCATCAGTTTGGCAGGTTGAATCTCGGTGGCTCAGGGTTGATTCATCTTTTCATTCTTCAGAGGTTGGTAAAATGAGGACCCAGATTGTTGGGGACAATATGCTGACTCTGTAATCCGCTTAGAGAGGGCTGTAAAGCACTGTGAAGCAGCATATAAGTCTTATTGCTATTGCTATTCCAACCCAGGACCTTAAACAGGAGTGGGATTCTAGATCAGCTGACAGCAAACCAGTTCGCTGCAATGAACATGTGGGACCGCATGCCCGCCCGCTGCTGCTCTTTCCTGTGATTTATTTCCTTATTTTAAAGCATAGCTGATTTGTGCAGCAGAGCAGTTTGCCGCTGCTTAGCTGTTTTATTCACAGGGACTGCAGTAGAAGAGTAGAAGGTAAGTATTAGAGCCTTTTAAAATGCGGAGCACACATGCAGTGCACGCGATCACCAAACTGGCTGTTATACCTGTGGAACCCCACCCCTGACCTTAATCACTAGATCAGAGCACCTGTTACATATGTGTTTGTTTCAGAGTTTACCTTTTACCTTTTTCAACCACTTTCTCAAGTCAATGGAGTTTTTGCCATTCTTTACCTTTTCACTGAGAAATATCTGTTTAGTGTTCATATAACAGTTTGGTCTGACCTGAGAATTGATGGTTCTCACTTTGTCAACATGAGCCACCGAGCTGGAAGTGAAATCATCAGTACTTCAACAGATTTGTCTAAAGAATAGTCCAGTTGTTATATACTTTTAACAGGGACTAGGCAGCTATCTGTCTGGAATGCTTTAACTTGAGTTCTTGCAATGAGCCTAAATGGCCCTCTCAGCTCTATGATTCCAAGTACAAACTCATGATATTCAGCTAATACTGAACTTGGTGATATCAAATATATTGTTATGTATTCTTTTATACACTCAGCAGTTTTTCCTGTATGCTCAGCTAGTTTCTTTGGTCACTTACTGTACCAAAATGTAGTCATTACTCACAGTCACTGTAAAGACAGTTTGGAGAACTGAGATTAAAAATCTAATATATAGTACTGTGACTGTAAATGACTTCTATTGTAAATCAAATGGCAACTCTCTTTTCTTTCCTTGTTCAAAATACTTTTGAATCCAGAAACTTCAAACCCAAAGCAAGTGTACCTGTTCCTGTAAGCCAGTGGTTCCCAAAGTGGGTGGTACCTCCCCCTAGGGGGCAATGGGATGACTTAGGGGGTGATAAGAGGCAAGGGGGGTGGCAGGGAGATGCTAAGAGGCAAGGTGGTGGCAGGGGAGTGCTGGAGGTGGGTCCTTCGCAGGGTGCAGTTCAGCTTCCCCCCACCCCACTTGCCTGGCTTGCTGGTGGCCGAGAGGAAGGTGAGCCAGGGCTGACCTGTTGCCACTTGGGTCCCACCTGAATTTTCCGCAGCTGCTGGGCCTTGTCTGCAAGGGACAGGGGGGCAACCAGGGAGCATGATGCTATGCCTCCTGCATTGCCCCTTACGTACTTCCCCTTCCCTCTGCCACCGTGACCTGTGACCCCCAGCAGCTGATGAGATGTGGGCTGGAGGGGAGCCACGTAGCACCAGGTCTGCTCTGGCTGGTTCATCTTTCCTGCAGCTCATTTCTCCTGCAGCTCCTGAAGTGGGCAAGGCTGCAGCCTTTCTTAAAGTTCCCAGCCCTTTCCCCAAAAGAGGGAGGGGTGGAAGTCCCTCCCGTGGCCCTTTGTTGGACTTGGAAGCCTTGCCTGCCAGCATTTCTGGGCAATGCAGGACCGGGCATGAACAGACAATCGCACCCTGTCCCTGGGACTCTGGGAGACTCATCATTAGCAATGCTGCCAGGTGACTACCTTGTTGGAAGTGTGTGTATGTGTGTGCATTTGTATGTTTCAGGTAAGTCTCCTAGCTTAGGAGGAGAGAGTGAAGAAGGAAGGGAAGGGATAGAGAGAGTGAAAGAGAAAGAGAGAAAGAAAGAGAGAGAGAGGAAGAGACAAGAAAGTAAAGAAAGAAAAAGAAAAGAAAGAAAAAGGGAGAGAGAAAGGAAGAAAAGGGATAGACAAAGAAAAGGGGATGGAAGGAAGGGACAGAAAGAAAGAGAAAGTGCTTTAAATATTTTCATTTATTGGATCAATTCACCTTAAAAAGTATTACATATAATAAATATTTTTAACTTTCCAAAAATTAGCACATACAAATATATTTCAAATGAGCTACCAATATCAAACATACTATAGATCAAGGGTGTCAACTCACATCGTTACATTGTCATGTGACATATTGGGACTTTTTTCTCTTTTGTTAAAATGGAGGTGGGAGTGGCCAGCGCATGACGCATCTGGCCTGCGGGCTGAGAGTTTGACATCCCTGCTATTGATAAGCAGGAAGTTAATTTTAATTGCATTATCCACTACAATATTAATTTAGCTACTATTTGGTACAATATTAGTACCATATTTATAGCATATTGAGCTATAAAATATACTAATTGCTTTGCTTGATCATCATTATAAGTTTCTTCTATTTATATTATGGTCACTTCCCAATGTATTTATTCAACTATTCCCCTTATGTCCACAATTAAGACCAAAATTTCCATTGCTAAGCAAAGCATTTAAGAGAGTTGAACTGCATTTTGCAACCTTTTTTGCCACAGTTGTTAAGTGAATCACTGCTGTTGTTAAGTGAACCATGCAGTTGTTAAGCAAATCTGATTTTGACTGTTGACTTCGCTTGTCAGAAACTAGATGGGAAACTTGCAAATGGTGATCACATGACCTTGAGACAGTGCAATTGTCATAAATACCTGCCAGTTGCCAAGCAGCTGTTGATGTGGGGATATTGCAACAATTGTTAAATTTGAAAAACAAGTGATTTTTTTTCAGTGTCATAACTTTGAATGGTCAGTAAGTGAAAGATTGTAAATTGAGAACTATCTGTGGAATGTTTGTCATCATTGTTAAGAGTTCATGAAAATGTGGAATTGGAAAAGTATTTTATTGAGTCTGACTTGGTAAGAGGTAAGGCATGTACGCAGATTAATGTTTCATACGCAATACTGAAATTCATGATTTCTTTGGATGGGTCCATTCTTCTTTCTAAACATTGTTTGGCTGCATTTTAATATATGGCCATGTTGCTTTTAAGAATTCATTTAAGACCTACAGACTCATACTGATCTTGACTGATTGATAGTTTCATAACAATCTTTATATGCTTCAATGCTTCAATGAACAATGCTTCATAACAATCAATTTAATCTGTTCATCAATCTGCATATTTGGGTTATGGTAGATTATAAATATAAGCTTCAATCTCATTTCAAAATCACAAGAGAAACGTATTTCACAGATTGTTTTTGGCAATATCACCCCATTTTCCAAACCTCTCATAATGTATATATTCAGATATATAGATACTTAAATCCATTGTGCTGCTATTGTATATATGGTCCTCAAAAAGAAGGAGCTTATAATAGTTTTGAGAACAAATATTAGAAATTTAGATTTGCATGTGGGAGAGAGATATAGACATTGTAATGAAGATTTCAGCTTGGGCTGAAATTGCTCATATAAAAACTGAAACTCTATTTTGTTTACCAGCTGTGAGCATGAATTTTATTTATGTAGGTTGTAGTCCAGTATATTGTAAATATTGAATTAAATGTTTCGATCCATGACCTATCCATGATAAAATTTTGAACTTAGATTGTAAAAAATCTCTTAAAGAATGGGATCCTACACTTTTGGGCAGAACCAATATCTACATGCAGTTACGCAGAGGTAATGCTAAGCATTTTTGATAGTGCTGGTTGAGTCCGGGAATTAAGAAACCACTAAAAAATTAAAAAAGATAAGTAACTAAATGCAGGATTGTTAGCATTCTAAATATTAAGTTCAGTAGTCAATTCACTACAATTCAATTACACAGTGCATAAAAAGTAATAAGGTTACACTGGGTAATGTTGGGTTCCATCTTTGACATATGGTTGAAGTTCTAAAATAGTTGCCAAAAAGATTGCCACTTGGAGTTTATTATATAGCCTAACCCATGGGTGGGATTCAAATTTGTTAACAACCGGTTCTGTGGGCGTGGCTTAGTTGGTGGGCATGGCTTGGTGATCATGTTATTGGCTGGGCGTGGCCAATTCAATATCACTCACAATGTGGCACGCATCTCCTCGCCTGGCCTGTCATGACTGTGGGAATGCTGCAACAGTTGTAAGTGTGAAACAAGATCATAAGTCACTTTTTTCAGTGCCATTCAGTGCCACAAGCAAAGTACTACAAAGAAAGGGAAAAAAACTCCAGAGATGTTCCTGAGATAGAAAGTCTAGTGATGCCAAGAATGTAATAAGGGTTAACAGAGAGGCAGTTTCTATACGCAACACCAGAATGTTTCTTTCATGCCTTCCTTACAGGATTAGTCACCAGTCTCCGAACTGCTTAGAATGTTATCAATGGGTTCTAACAAATAGGTGTGAACTGGTAGAATCCCATCCCTGGCCTAAACTCAGAGAGACAGCAGGAAATTGAAAAAAACAATCTCATATTCCTCAGTTTAAAAAGTTAGTAAAGACTTACTTTAGTGATGACCACACATACAGATGCTAGAAAATCCTAAACTGTGTGGGCTGCTACATTTTGAAAAGTAGAGCTTCTGGGTGCTTTTCAAGGGTAGCCCCATGTAGAGCGGTAATATATGCTTATGCCTCTTGAGTTAACAGTGTTCATTATTTTGGACTTTTTATGGTTATATTGTATGTCATGTCACCTTTTTACTCTACAATCCTCCTATAAAACATTCTGAGTGGTGAACATATGGCATAATAGCTGTAGAACAAAATATATCTATGAGCTATATATTCTAGAACAGTGGTTGACAACCGATGGGCTGTGGCCCATTGGTGGTCTGCGAGAAAACTTTGGTGGTCTGCAGAGAAATGTCACCTCCACAGCACCCCCCCAAAACAATTAATCCAGGCTGCGTGGGAACACAAGGTTGTGCCACCCACATGGCCCACAGGAACCCTCCCCGCCCACTCCTTGTCTGCTAAGTTGCTATTTTTCTTTTTTCTGACCATCAGCTGTTCTGCTGTGCCAGGAGATTTAGATTAGCCAGAAAGCAGGAAATCATTAGATTTCTTGCTTTCTAGCTAATCTTTAGATCTTTGGCTGTGCTTTTAAGCAGAGCCGAACCTCCCTTAGGACTGAAGGTTCTATTATTCAGTTGCAGACTCAGATAGCCGATGGCAGAAACACAGATCTCTAAGTGAATCTGTAATTCTGTGTGCAACTCCATCTGCCTGCGTGCTTTGCCTGATTTTGGGTAAAAGTTGCTCTTTTTTATAAAAAATTCAATATTTACGTAAATGTTTATAAATTTACATACAAGCCATGACCAGCAGTCACATGACCATCAAGCCACACCCACAAATTAGGCAATGCCCAAGAATCGGTTGTTAAGAAATTTGAATCCCACCCCTGCCTTGGGGGGGGTGTATGAGAGAGAGAAAGAAAAAGAGAGAGGGGAGAGAGAGAGGTTAGATCAGATTTCCCTCTCTTTCTCTTACCAACATCAGCAACCCACTGTCAGTTGAAATTCATATTAGTGGTCCCCGGGATTTAAAATTATGAGCTTGGTGATCCCTGAGGTCCAAAAGGTTGGCAACCCCTGTTTCAGAATATCAGGAGGATAACTTGAGAAAGGCTGTTTTATAATATTGCCAATGATTATAATCATCCAACCTGTTCTTCCTCTTATCCCACTTCATATATCATATATTACATTCATTTTGCCATATGTCCATTGTTTATTATTTAAATTTCCAGCCTCTTCATAACAGGATATAACTGTATTATGTTATCTTACAAGAAAAGTGCCTTGAGGATCAGTTTTAAGATTAAGTGAATAGCAAGTATTTATTTCAGTATAGTTCTGTAAAGTAATACACATTCCTGTATCCTACATTTCTTTGTCAATTAATGCCATACATTGCTCAAGTTTGCATTAAGTAGCCTTGGCTACTTTTAAACATATCAGTGCCAAACTCTTAACAAGATTCAATATAATTTTCCTTGTCCAACTTACCTGCAGATATAAATTGAAATGAAAATCTTTGTCATCCCTTCAGTGATGACAGTAAATCAATCTTTTGCTAACATTTATGTATCAAAATGTAGATGTGCTGAAGTCATGCATAAAATGTAAATAATGTGTTAAAATTATTTTATTCATGTATTTGGATGTTTAAATTATATCCAACTTATTGTGAACTCTGGCTGATATGCAATAAAGAAAAAATGAGATGAAAATCCCAGTTAAAATACAACAGTAACACAAGAGCAGGTGCCAATACCCAAGGAAAACAGTTTTTAATGCCATCCTGAAAACAACAAATTCAAGTGCAACTTTAGGTCAGAGTCTTTAGTCAGAGACCAAACTTTAGGTCAGAGACTTTGGTTCAAGTCCAGCTTTAAGTCCAACTTTAGATCATCATTCCAGAGGATCAGCACTGCAATAGAAAAGGCACATCTTCTGATTCCCATCGTGAAGCATTTATGTTTCAAAGGAGGAACCCTAAGTATCCCATCAGGTTAGAACATGCATGACAGGTAGAGACCATTGGGAAGAGGTGGCCCCACAAACATTCTAGTATCTGCAAGATTTTAAAACTATGATTGGCCTACCCTTAAGATTGTTGATATCAACACTACTTTTTATTTTTAAAAAAGTCTAAAAGAGTTAGATAGAAGGAGTAGATTATCAGATTCACATAGCTATATAGTTCAGTGGAAGCATCAATCATGGCCTGGTCCTCTTATTGAACCTGCTTCACTGTGGCAAAGAACCATAAATCAAGTGGAAAGTATATTGACCTCTGAGAAATATAGTATAAACTTAGAAGATAGCATCTGTGCCTGTGGTACCTCTTCTCGGTTAGCAACAAACTGCAAAATCCTATCTATCAGAATCTGCTAGCCTTCTAGATGTTCATTTTCAGAAAATTGTGGAAGCTGCTAAGGCCGTAAAGGGTGAGAAAATCTGTTTCTGTTTACCCCTTTTGTCAGGCAATATGATAGTCCAATTTATGTAAGGTATATCAAATATGCAAATTAGATCTGAAAAATCCCAGGGAAGGATACTTAGTTCAAAATTAAAATCTAATTTTTATAATGTATTTATGTATAATAAATCTTAATTTGGTCCACTTAAACAAGAGGTAATGGACACTTTCTCCCCCCTCCCATGTGCCTTGGGAGAAATGGATTGTTTTAATCTGTTTTCTTTGTACATTACCTGTAGTAAGAGCGGGGTGGCGAAGGGAATTAAACTACCCAGATCCCAGTTGATCTCTGTGCTGCCTTCAATACTATTGATCATGATATCCTTCTGGATCTCTTCCAGGGATAGCATTTTGCAGTCATACATTCTTCAAAGATATCTTTGGGGATGGGAGCAAATAGATCAAACCAAAGGTCCTCTGTCACAAAGTGAGTCCTATTACCCCTTACAATTCTTCATGAAGTCACTTGGAGAAAATTCATCAGCACAAGTTAGGATTCATCAGGAAGTCAATTATATCCAGTTGCATATCTCAGTTTTGGGTCAAACAGGAGATATAGTGCAGGGCAATGATGGGATTCAAAACATTTTTACTACTGGTTCTGTGGGTATGGCTTGGTGGGCGTGGCAGGGGAAGGATATGGTAAAATCCATTCCCACCCCACTCCAGGGGATGGATACTGTAAAATCTCCATTCCTTCCCCATTCCTGCGGGAAGGATACGACAAAATCCCCATTCCATCCCCACCTCGCTGACCTGCCTTCCAGCTCCGTTCTCCTGTGCAGGGCAACAAAAGAAGACCCAGCTAATCAGCTGGACTTGGGAGACAGAGAATAGATGGGGGTGGGGCCAGTCAGAGGTGGTATTTGCCAAACTGGTCAGAACCTGCTGAATACCACCTCTGGGGCAGGGACAAAAGTGCTGTCCCTGGTGCTTGGTGGTTGTGAGAATGGATGGGAAGGCTAATTTCCATAAAACTGAACGACTGTGGGTTCAAAAATCAACTGAGATCAATGATATTCCATCTTTGATTCTGGACAAACCCATTCTCCCTGGATTAAACTGGTTCATAGTTGGGAATACTGAAGTTCGATACAAGTATTCCTGGATGAAGACACTCTGCTCACAGTCATTTACATCTTAATCACTTTTCATTGGACTGTTGCAATGCGTTCTACATAAAGTTGCCTTTGAAGACCATCCAGAAGCCACAATTGGTCCCAAAAATAGCAGCTACTCAAAAAGTTAAGGGCATCTCTCCATTCAGGCAATACCATTTCTCCGAGAGCTGTGCTAGTTACAAGTGACTTGTAATACAATTCAGGGTGCTGCTTGTCACTTCAAAGCCTCAAATGGCTTAGGACGTGGATATCTACTGCTTCTCCTAGTGACTTCTGCCTGTGCAGAAAAATCTCATAGGGAGGGCACTCCTCAAGTCCTCCCCTTGAAGGATGTGCCTGTTTAGCAATACCCCTTTTCTTTGAAACAGTACTCCACCAAGGGTGAGATCACCAGCCATCAGTTTGGTACTAAGAAGAGCCACTAAGACCTTGTATTTCAGAAAACCTTCAGGGATTGTAAGAATGGTAGGTTCCCACCCAACAGAGATTTTTACTAAAAATGCTGTTTCTCAGCATGATGAACAGGAAGGTATATATTATTTGCTTTATGTTATTGTTTATATCTTTCTTGTTTACTATATTGTAACGGTGTACAGCATTGTGCTGCCATCTGGTGGCTAGGCCAGAGCTAATACTCTGAATTCTTTAGCATCTAGAGATAATAGCTTAAACCAGGGCAAAATATTAAAAAGGATTTTAATGAATGAATATTAAGAGAGTTGCAAAGAAATACAAATATTCCAAACTATATCTCTCCTCTCACTGAGAACTCCCAGAATAACTGTGGCTCAGTGCCAAAGCCAGCAGGTAATTTCAAAGCAGCTTTTTTTCCCCCTAGGCACTTTAGAATCTGCACCAAGATTCAAACTTTCAGCAGCTTTTTTATACCTTTTTAAGAGATAGTAATATAAACAATAACATTTGGAGATGGCTTGATAGCAGATATTATCTGATCACATCTTAGACAGTGGACCTAGTCTCAGGGGAATGTTAAAGAAGGCATCGTCTCTAGCAAAACAACACTTGAGGATGGTTTAGTGATATTTTGTCAGTAACTTGGGAATCATTTGATCATTTTATGGGAAACACCATTTCTACTGTGCAGCTGCTGCTGTTCCTTCCCACCTCAGGAAGTGTCAGATCACAGAACTCCTGCTGTACTTTTTCCTCTTAATTGTTACAAGTAGGAATACACATAAAAGGCTCAAAGGTGAGAGTGATTTACAATGCAGTGGTACAATTTACAAAGCTTGCTAAGTAAGTTTTAAGCATGCATGCCAAGGAATTCATCAATACAAATTTTGTTAAATTATGCATGCTGTCTCTGCTGGCAAAGTAACCCTCCCTGCAACATCATTTCCTGCTCACCAATCTTCTGTGATGTAATGTGATGTGATGTAATGTTGTTTGCAATTAAAATGGCCTGTAAGCCTGAGTAAGTAACTAAATCCTTTTTCTTCCCAAGCCTTACTCCCATCAAACATGTTTAGGGACCTTTTTACAAGTCTCTCTGTATTCTACCACTGAGTGATAGCGCTTCCTATAAGGGAGGACATTGTATATAACAAGATATAACAAGAG
Organism: Laticauda laticaudata; assembly: GCA_004320025.1. Classification (NCBI taxonomy): domain Eukaryota; kingdom Metazoa; phylum Chordata; class Lepidosauria; order Squamata; family Elapidae; genus Laticauda; species Laticauda laticaudata. The sequence continues at coordinate 24,566 of BHFT01059053.1, forward strand.
GGAGAAACAGCTAAATCAATAGCAGACCATCTGCTTTGCATGTAGATGACCCCGTTATTAATCCCTAGAAGAGTACAGGAGAGACTTTTGTCTAAAAATCTGGAAAGACACTGCCAATCACTGTAAATAAGAAATGAGTTAGAAGGCACACCAAGAGCAGCTGTCTTCCTATGCCCGATCTCATCCAAAACTATTGGGACCCTCCAAATAAATCCATACATCAACAGGATTTGTTGGGAAGCAGATGTAGTACCAACCTTAGAGATAACCTTAACTGCAGTCTTTTTTCCTCTGGTATATATAGAGAAATTATCATTCTGTGGGAGAAATTAAATTAAATGGCTATGAGGATAATATCTCTTGATTCTTGACAATAGGTGGCCCAGTCTTACTAACAGAGATCCCACATTGAATTAGGAGTCCTGGGAATTATAATCATAGGCTCACAGGATTGGAAAAGGTCATTTAAACCAGGGCTCTCCAACCTTGGCCATTTTAAGCCTGGCATACTTCAACTCCCAGAATTCCCCAGCCAGGTTTAAGGTGGCAAAGGTTGGAGAGTCCTGGTTTAAATTATCTAATTCAGTATAGGAATCCAATTAAGCTGTCCCAGGCAGGGGAATGGCTCAGCTTGTAACAAATGGGAACCCACATTCCTTTTCGGGTAATGATTTCTACTGTTGAACTGCTCTACTAGAAAGTTAGGAAGGTTTTCACCATCAGTTAGGCAACAACTTTTGAAGCAGGACTGAACCTGTTGAGCACTGTGATGGCTGATGTAAACTGCAGGAGCATGGAAAGTAGAAAAACATTCTGGGAAAAATCTCTTCCAAGTTGCTGCCAAAAAGATAACAGTATGTCTGATTTGGAGTTTTTAACTTTAGATCTTTTTTAATAAATACTCTTACCAAAGCACATATTTACCATTCTGTGTCTGTGCATTTTCTTTTCTGTTTCAGTTAAAAAAAACACTGTTGTGTTTGTCTCCAATTAAATTTTGTTGTCTTATTTTAATCTGTTAAAACCTTTTTGAATTTCTTTTAAGGTTTACTTGCTAACTGTTCCATCCAATTTTGTGACCTCCGCAAACCTGATAAACATTCATATCTCTTCCACTAATTTATCACAATAAACCTTCAATTTAACAGGTCTTGATTTTACAGACTTCAGATGCAGAGGGCTGAATCTGTCTGTACTGTATGGTATATGCTTCTGTGCATGTGTAATATTTTATCTGCCATTTTCTTATGTGTAAAACATGCAAAAACAGCAACATATACCTACGTGAAAGTTGCTCCATCACTTTGCATGTTTGCACAATGTGCAGGAAATTGAATGAAGTCCCTAATACAATATGATTTCCCACATAGACCACATAAAGGTGTTCCATGCTCCTTGAAATATGAACATTTGCATTAATAATTTATTTACATTCTAATATCGGACTTCTTATATTCACTTTCATAATTACCACCCAAGATTAGTTGCACTATAAAAGTAAAGACATTGCAAAAGTAGCAAGTGCTTCACAGATCATTTTTCTTAAAACAATCTATTGTTCCCTTGCATAAGGAAGAAATAATTACCTCTGCCTTTCTTCTGTTTATCTGCCAATGGCTAACCTGGCCATTAGATCCTGGTGAGGGAGGAGTTCCACAGTGCAATACAGCATGTTTATGTACACACACACACACACACATACACACACACACACACACTCACATTGGGAAGTCACAATTCTGTGAGGAATTTAGCAATTTTTAACATTGTTTAGTCAGCACAATGGAAATTAGCAAGCACTCATTTCAAAGCAATTGTGCTAAAGTTAGACTGAAGTCCTCTCTTGCAGCTGTTTCCTTTTTTTTATATGGGTCTTGAAGAAACTGGTATTAATCAGACGTTACCTATGGAAGAGACAGACCACAATAAATTGGGTCACCAATATGTTTTGCACCAATCTGATGGTAATGGGAAGTGTAACTTCTTCTGAGAAAAGCAGAGGAAACATATTGTCAACAAGAAATAAACCACGGTGAAACCTTAAATCAGGAATGTGATTTAAGGTCTTGATTTTCAAGCAGACATACAGCAGAGAAATAGTGAACCTCCACATGTGTTCCTTGTAATTTTGGTTTCCTGACAGCAGAGTTGTGTGAAATTCTTTCAAAGGGAGTTTTTGGAAATGTTACAGAATTCACAATAAAATGCCCGAAGTAGACAAATAGGATCAGCAGTAATGATTTCAGGACTTTCCATCTGACAATCACATGACTCCTCAGGTGCATTTGAGAAGAGAAATGATCAAAGACAAAAGTGCACACCAGCAAAATTCAATACACTACAGCAGTGTTTTTCAACCTTGGCATCTTTAAGATGTGTGGACTTCAACTCCCTGGCTGGGGAATTCTTATAGCTGCCAAGGTTGAGAAACATTGCATGACAGGCTCAACTTTCTCACCTGCTAATCCAACTGGGACCAATACTACCATATTTTTTTCAGTAGCGCTAGTGTTGAAAGAGACAGACTGCACGAACAGAAAGCTCTTTGTGTGTGTGCACACATGTACACAATTTCCCATTTTGAAATAGTGTTCCTGTCTTTAACTACCAGAACTTTTGTTGGAAGAAGATGCATTTTTTTCAATATTATGGTCCCTTCCTTATGTAGACAGTATGATTGTTTTATGTCTCATTAGCCTGCATAGCACAGATCAATACAAAAAGCTTAAAGGAATGCTTCAGACTGAAAGATAATAAGCCTTAATTTTCTTTTGTATTTCTGAAAGGTCAAGTGCTGTAAATACTGGCCAGATGACACTGAAATATATAAAGATATTAAAGTTACCTTAATAGAGACAGAGCTTCTCGCAGAATATGTGATTCGAACATTTGCAGTAGAAAAGGTGAGCAGAGTTTTTCAGTGTTTTTAACCATGGTTTTGTTCAAATTAAGACACCTTTAAGTTAAATTCTTGTTCCAAAAACAGAGGTATAGTTTCAAGATTATGTGAAATGGTATTTCCACTTTATACTGTATTAGTGAGACCACACTATATAGTATCCAGTTCCGATCACCACAATACAAAAATGATGTTGAGACCCTAGAAGTGCAGAGAGGAGCAACAAAGATGCTAACAGGTCTGGATGCTAAATCATATAATGAACAATTGAGGGAACTATGTATGTCGAGTCTAATAAAGAGGGGACTAGGGAGAGATATGATAGTCTTCCAATACTTTTGAGGGCTGTCACAGAATAGAGGAGATCAGCCTATTCAAAGCACCTGAAAACAGAACAAAAACAGGTGGAAGATCATTTAAAAAAAACCTACAACTAAGGAAACATTTCCTGACAGTGGGAACAATTAAATCAGTGGAACATCAGTTGTGGGTTCTTCATCACTGGAGGTGTTCCAAGAAACTGGACAGCCATGTGTCTGGAATGGTATAAGTTCTCCTACCCAAACAGTGGGTTAGACTAGAAATACCAAATACAACAAGAAAATCATCCCAAACAAAAAAAGTACAGAGATTCACCCACCACCCTATCAATAGTTACAGACAATAGCCAGGTTTTCAACATCTTATGTAATATCATGTAATGGGTGAATGTTGAGGGAATACTAATCCAAAGGACATGGATCATGCCAATCTCCTTTCTGGTAGCAAATAAGATAGAAGATGGGAGTCAACTGCAAAAGTCCGCAAATTTTAAAAGAGGACGAAATGGAGTTATGTTTTTTTCAATGTCATTTGAAAATGCTCACTGCTACTGCTTTTCCTTTTCTCTTTTGATCTGGCAACCAATTAACAGAGAGGCGCCCATGAAATCAGAGAAATCAGACAGTTCCACTTCACTGGCTGGCCAGATCATGGTGTACCATACCATGCTACGGGTCTTCTCGGATTCGTCCGGCAGGTCAAATCAAAAAGCCCACCTAATGCTGGCCCACTAGTTGTACACTGCAGGTTAGTAGGACTTATTTTGGCTTTTTTTAGTTGAGAAAGATGTTGGTCACTTTTTATCCTTTTTAAAATTAGCACAGCTGGAATGATCTGGGTGCAATTAATTTGTATGTCATATTTTTAATTGCTGCAGTTTATAAAATACCATTCATGAACAGGAAATAATGATGTATAATATTTGTTCTATGAATGTATCTTCCTCAACTGGAACACATTGAAAATCTGATTAGATTTAGACCCAATTTAAATATTACAGAAATGTCCCAAAAGCTTCTGGAATATATTTCTCCATGATGGCATTTCAGTCATTGACACATCAGCTACTTATTTGAGCCACCATTCATAAAAGGTGCATGCCCAATATAACAGTACAACATTGTTAACCAAGCAAATGTGTTGTTAAATATATTTTAGGATTAGACAAAAGGATTTTTAAAAGCAAGCAGCATTGTTAATTAAGGCTAGGTCACACTGGCCAACGGATGCAAAATGTACACAAAAAGGACACAGCAGACGAGCAAAATTTCGGGAGTGGCTCCATCTGTTGTTATCCGCTCTCAAAAGTGCCCCAAATTTGCATAAACAGAACGGAAAACAACGGAAAGGAATGGACGTGGGTAGTACGTTGCGAGGATGGTAAGCGGATGTTCGTAGGAAGCCTAGCGGATGGAAGCAGATGACACATCCGCAGGGCTTCCGGGGGAGAATAGCGAAGCCGGATTCATAGCGGATGGGTAGCGGATGACGCGGATGCATCACGGACGCCTATAGGATGCATAGCGGATGCGTAGCGGATGCAAAGCGTTCATTGCGCATGTGGGGAGGATGAATTGTGTCGGCTCCGCGGATATAAAAGGATGCAGCTCGCAAGCAGTCACCATTCAGAGGAAAGACCTGCTCCAGAGACATCTTGAAGGAACACCATGGTTCGTCAGTCAGGGAAAAAGAGAAAGCCTGTGCCTACTCCTGCCAGCCCTGGCAAGAAGGACAGAACCACCATCCCAACCCCTGGCACTGACTCTGAAGCTGCTGGTGCTTCTGCTGCTGCTGGTGTTGCTGGTGCTGCTGCTTTCCTGCTGGTGATGCTGCTGGTGCTTGTCCTGCTGCTGGTGCTGCTGGTGCTTCTCCTGCTGGTAGCTGGTGCTGCTGGTGGTGCTGCTGCTGCTTCTCTTGCTGGTGCTGCTGGTGCTTCTCCTGCTGGTGCTGCTGTGGTGGACCAGCCCCAAGGCCCTCAAAGCCCTGCTGCTGAAGGCCCTGAAGCCCCTGCCAAGAGGGAGGAAGAGGCAAGGCAAGGAGAAGGGAGAGAGGAAACAGTACTTCATTTCCGAGGACCATGAATGGCTGAGGGAGAACGAGTACCTGTGGAGAAAAGGGCCACAGGCTCTATTGTGACACACAAGGAAGCAGGCAGCGTGGAGAGACAAGGCAGAGAGCCTGGGCTACACTTCAGATGTATTCCTGGGATGGTGAAGCACATGCACACCTTTTATGCCAAGCTGCACCTGAAGAAATCTGGCCAGGCCGCTGTCAAGCTCACTGACCGGAGATGTACATCATGGCCAGTGCAGCTTCCTGGAGGGTGAGGTCCACCACCGAGGAGCAGCCCCTCTATCAACCCTCTCCCTCAGACAGCCCACAGAAAGCCACTCCTCTTCCAGCAGAGAAGCTACCGTGTCCAGGCAAGGTGTCTTTGAGGGCCCACGAGCAGAGACCCCCCGACAGCTGCACTCCCCATGCTAGAGGACAATGGAGGATCCCCTGTCTCAAATGGAGCAAGAAGAAGCAGCACAGAGACAACCCACCCCCACCCTCCACCTCCATAGAAAGCAGGCAGAGAGGCAGACTGGAGGGCCAGAGCCACACTGTCCTGCTGAGATCAGGACACAATCAAGACCAGCACAGATCTTCTCTATAAGCTGTCCACAAGCGATATGCCATCCTCGAACCGCAAGCCTTCATCACGTACATGAGCCAGACCCTCATGGACCTGCCGAGGCCCAGTATCAGGTAATGAAGGAGAAGATCACAGCACTGCTGCACCACCCTCCAGGCCCAGCTGAACGCTCCGACCTCAGTCCAGGACTGCTCCTCCACCCCAGGCGATGTCACGAGTCCTTCCACGGCTTTCAACAGCCCCTCACCTACCAAGGCTACGAGTACCAGAACTTCCCACAGCAGAGTATCCTTCCCAGTCCAGGTACATCGCACGCCACAGACGCCTCACCTGACCAGCTGCAGACCAGACAGCCCCTACACTCCTCCTTCCTCCAACCACAGCCAAGCCCTCAACAGAAAATCTGTCATCAGTACTGTGCCTCACATCCCAGGTCCTTGAGGAAGGGCCTCTCAACCTCACGGGACCGAGTCAGCTCTCTGAGAGCTTCCTGAACACACCATCCCCTATTGTACTTCAGGGCCAGGCACCCCCAATGGCGCCTCAGACCAGCACTCCAGCCACTGCCACCTCCACAGTCCCTGGCCACTCACAGCTGAGACATGGACATGCCTCAGAGTGACTGAGAATAGTGCCAGAGACTGAGTTGTTACCTGTTCACTTTATCTTTGCTTAAAGACACTTTACTTGGTTCATTTGCTTTTTTAATAAAGTCATACAGTTTACTTAACACAGTTGTTAATAAAGGTTATCTTGCTTCACACACTTGGTTTCATTTTATTTACTTAATAAAGTGTGGTTGAAAATTTTGAAAAAGGGTTAAGCCTTTGCATGCTTGTGGATAGGTAAGGATAGTTGTGGGATGGATAAGGATAGTTGTGGGATAGGTAAGGATAGCTGTGGGATAGAATAAACCTCCAGTGCAAGCATAGTGGGACTGTATGGCCACCCTCTCAGCTGCACACATATGGCCCTTTTTTATCAATAACAATTTATTCATTATCAACACATTTCAAAATAAACAAAGCTCTTTATTAATGCCCTATTCATTGTAGGGCCACTCAACATACATGGCACAATCTCATCAGTGTTATGAGACAGGCTCAAGGAAGCTCTCATTAAGCATCTACCATCCTGTCTTGCCACCCACTTGCTCCAGCTGGGGAGTTGCACCAGTGTTCACGGAGGTTGTGCTGCTTCTTCCTTCAATGAAGCTCTGTTGGGGCCTTGTACATACACAGTGTCTATCAGGTTCGTCCTTGCCTCCATTCACCAGGCTCCATGTCCCCATTGCCTTGTTGACGGTCCACAAGCCTGTTCGTGCCAAACACTGGGTAGCGGATGCGCATGAAATTTTGCAGAGGATGCCAGCAAGCTTCCACAATGCTCCTCACAGTCCCTGGGTGATGCTGCATGGTGGTGAGAAGTACACTGGACCTGTTGGCCGGGATGCCAAAGGCGTTCTCCCACCACCTGTCTTGACCTGGACAGCCTCTAGTTGGAAGATCCTCTCTTCACGGGTGAGGTATCTGGAACTGTAGGGCCTTCATAAGGTAGGTTGTGAGGGAGAAGGCGTCATCCTCCATGATGAAGCAGGGCACATCTTGTTTGTCATTGGGCAGGGGTCTGGATCTGGGAAGCCCATGATGAGGTTGCGTTCCAGCCCTCCTTGAGGTGACTGGCGTTGTTATACGCTGGGCATCTGAAGCAGACCCGTTGCCTGAAAGCATCGATGCACATGAACTTGTAGTCAACATCGACCATGGCAAAGAGGATGATACTGAGAAGCCCTGCAGTTGTGATAAAGAGGACCCTGAGTTGGCTGGAGCTTGCAGGCCACGTGCTTCCCATCTATGGTCCAACGGTGTAGGGAAAGTTCCACCTCTGATACCACTGTTCTGCAAGTTTCTCCAGCCTTCTTCAGTGGTGGGACACTGGAGGAGCTCCTCCACGTATTCTTCGATGATGTGCCTGCACCACTTCTCTGACCACTTTGCTGATGTGTGTGTGGGCACCCTCCAGGCATACTGCATGTTTCTGCATGTGGTTCCAGAGGCCAGGTGGCACAAGAGTCAGTGCCACCTTCAGTCCAGGGTCCAGGATGGGATGGAAGTTGGTGCTTGGCTTGGTCAACCTGGGTCTCAGACGCTCCACAATTTCGTCAAACATGGCTGGTGGCATCCTCATGAAGTGCTGGAATGCACAAGTGTCTCATTCCTCAGCTCCACCATCAGCTTGTCATACAGTCCAAACTCCACTCTTTTCCCGATCCATCATCGGACGCCACACAGCTCTTGGACATCTCCTTCTTCTCCTGAGTAGAAAAGTGAAACAGTCTGAAGAGGGCTTGGTTTTTGGTGTTGAAAGATGGAAGCTACCCATAAGGAGTGTGTGATCAATGATGATTGTGGAAGAGCAAGAGCAAGGTGAAGAGGTCTGTACACTACGGTTGCTGGACTGATAGTGAGATCCAGGTGATTTCTCCCCTTTTTATAGGAAATGTCGGTTTTCCACTAGGTGCTCTCCACATACTCTAGCATACTCCAGAACATCTAAATATCCAGTACGTCCATACAATGTTTTGTCCATTTTAATGCTTTATATACGAGCTGCATCCGCTTCATCCCTTTCATATTTCTGTGCTACTGACGCTGTGTGGACGTTCCATGTACCTTTCGCTTCCTCCCTCCTTTCTGCTTTCAGCTGCCAGCGGATGTCAGTTGGAGGGGATGCCAGAGGGATGCTGAGAGGATACAGCGGACATTTAATGGATGACAATGGATGTGAACGTTTACTGTCCGTATGTGGCGTGGATGTAGATTGTATGCGGCGGAAAGTTCATCCGCTCAAAAAGTTTGTGCAGCTCAAAAACTTTTTGAGTGGATGAAATAGCAGTAGACGGATGTTTGACGGATAGAGCGTATGAAACACGTACATAGTGAGTACACAACGGATGCATCGCAGTTTTCCAACGGATGGCAAGCTTTTTTGTCTGTTTTACATCCTCTTTGCATCCGTTGGTGCAGGGGACATGGGTTAACAAGATCTTTCAGGCCTGGAGAGGAGATTTAACACTGCTGCAATCCTGAAGAATCCTTCATGTTCTTATTTCAATTGGAAAGGAATTTCCTCATAATTCCAACTAGGATTTTCCACAAGGCAGATACAAGCTTCAGAAGATAATAATTTGGATATTTAAATGTTTTGCAACACAAAGTTGTTTTTTCCAGAAAAGAGTGTCTTCTCTTCAACTATGTGGTGATTAAAAGCATTCTTTAAAACTGACTTTTGAGAAGATTTTATTCATTCTCTGTGGATTTCTTTTCTGATTGCTGCGTCCAAGGTCATCAAAGCTGATTTGTGGCCTAAGGCAGGACTAGAACTTACAGTTCCTGGTTTCTAGCTTGGTGCCTTCACAGTACACCAAAGTGTGTGGACTGGCTCTGTCATGAGCTTTTTTTTGGCATGTCCTCAAGAAAGACATAATCTTCCATTTTGGTGAAAGGATTGAATTATTATAAAATAAAATAATGTGCTTTTGTTTTTACAGTGCAGTGCTGGCAGAACTGGATGTTTCATTGTCATTGACATTATGTTAGACATGGCAGAAAGAAGGAGTTGTAGATATATTCAACTGTGTCAGAGAACTTCGATCTCGAAGAGTTAACATGGTGCAAACAGAGGTATCTCTAAGCATTCTCTCATTTTCAGTTGTCATATTGGATAGAATGAAATGCCTTTTGTTTTGTCACATATTGAAATTTAAATGTCACAGGCCTACAACTCTTTTGTGAGCTTCCTTATTGTCTGATATATGCTTAACAAAGTGCAGCATATAACCAACCTCAAAAAAGCTAGACCTGGCTGGACCCAATATTTTGGGTTATATCAGTTTTTTCCTCTGCCGTAGACCTCAAGTTCAGGCAATTTTAATTCTTATTTTCTCTAGACTTTTAATAAGAAAATCGACAACTGAACAGTTTTTAAAAATTTGTTTTATGCCAGATAGAATGAGTATTGTGTTAAATTCAGCTATGAACATATTCCAACTGTCTGTTTTGTTTTGTTTTTTTTGTAATTTCCTCTAGGAACAGTATGTATCATACATGATGCAATATTGGAAGCCTGTCTATGTGGAGAACCTCGGTTTAGCTTCACAAGTTAGATCAGTCTATTATGAAATGAATAAACTTGATCCTCAACCAATTCAAGTCAGATCAAAGAAAATTAGGGTAAGTCAATGACTTGAAGATATTTCAAAGGCAATATTGCAAGATAGCTTTATTGTAGGGCTAATATTTAGCTAGCTGAATTTTTTTATATTATTCTATGAAGCATAAATTCTCTTAAAATTTAATTCCCTGGAAATCATGTAACCCTGAAGACATATTCATTCTTGAGTAACTTTTGTCAAATTCATTTTATTCTTATTTTGTAGACTCTAAACATGGTGACCCCAACTCTTCGGGTAGAAATTGCAGCATTGCACTTTTACCCGAATCATGAGAAGAATCGGTGTATGGATGTTCTTCCTCCAGACAGATGTTTGCCTTTCCTTATCACAAAGATGGAGAAAGCAGTAATTACATAATGGCACTGAATGGATGTAAGCTCTTGTTTGTTTTTGTTAGCTAGAAAGGTATCTGCCTGATATGAAAGTACCTGGAAAATTGTTAAGAGCTTGCCCCTTAAAGGGCTCAGATCTTCAAATTTGCTGTTCCTGAGTTTATTTTTTAAATCTTTAACATTCTGATACGTTCAGTGAAGTTGTATAGCTGAAGATATGAAAATATTTGTTGAGAGAAGACCATAGTCCAGCCAACTTCATATTGCATAAACTTTTTTACAAGCAAGCATCATATATCAAGTTTCATTATTACATTGGCCAGTTGGTGGATATTTAGTTGATCTTGGGGTTGATCACAAAAAAGCCCAATAGAGTCAAACTCATCAGTGCATGAATAAAGGAACAGAAAATACCAAAAGAAGAAGACTGATCTGGAAACCGGGAAAAAATCTAAAAAGAGGCAATGGCAAACACATTTATATTGTTGCCAAGAACCGTGCAGATGTGTCCCTAAAACCTCTTGGAATTGAATTGGTTTGAAGGATAACCTTATAGTATAGTGCTGGACAATTTACCATACTACCAATGTTTTAGATCATACAACAACCAAACAAAACTCAATAAATAACAAAATAGATTGATGCAGTTTGTGAATTTAATAAGTATGCCTCATATGTAATGTATGCATATAACTGTGAAGAGTAATTCATTATACAATTAAGGCTACAAATATATAATTCTTGTTGGTGCTTATTTCAGATGTGTGTGTGTGTGTCTTTGTATACATACAGTATCATGCACACACATAAATGAGGACTTAATCAGCATAATAATATAGGGAGAAAATTTTAGTTTTCTTTTCATTTTCATAGTAATGAATAGAAGAGGGGAAAAGCCTGCTGGCGCAGATAATACAACACGGCCATTACTTCAGTCAATTGATTCTTTTCTAACTGAATGAACATTTGCTAAGGATACTTTTACTGCTATCCACATTAAATGCAGAGATGGAAGTTTTAATAGCTTACATCACTAAGTAAAAAGGACACTTAAATTACGTTTTACATTCTTTTGAGATTTGTGGAGTATCTCCTGACATTTAAGAACAGCAGTAATTAAGGCTTTCACACATATAACACACATGCCCAAAATGCAGACTTCAGAAAAAGAACAAAGACATTCTCAACAATCTTTCCGTGAAAGCAATCTTTCCGATATGACTACTAGTTTCACGGTTGCACTTACAGTATATCATTTATAATAAAATACATGAGAAGGTGTATGTTCAAAAGGTTCAGCCATAAACTGCGTTCAGCTCAGTTAGAGCATTGCCATTGTAACCTGCATCTGAATCTGAGCCGTTGCCTGAAGCAGCGAATGTACATGAACTTTAGCAGCAGCAACCATTGCCAATGGGATGATTATGAAGAAGCCCTTGTAGTTGTAATAATGACCCTAGTTGCTGAGCTTCAGCCACTGACTCCCATCTATGACTCCAATGTGTGGGAAAAGTTCCACCTCTGGAATACCACTGTCTGCAACTTCCTCAGCTCTCAGTGGTGGGACACTGAGGAGCCTCCTCAGTATTCTCGATGATCCTGCACACTATCGACCACTTGGCTATGTTTGTGCACCCTCCAGCAACTGCAGTTCTTACGTGATTTCAGAGCCAGGTGCCGCAGAGTCAGTCCACCTTTCAGTCCAGGTCCAGTCTGGACGGAAATTGGCTGCCAGCTGTCAACTGAGTCCAGACGCTCCACAATTTCGTCAAACATGCTGGGGGGGGGATGGGTGGATGCTCCTCGATGAAGTCTGGATGCACGAGTCTTCATTCCTCACCCACCATCAGCTTGGTCATACAGTCCAAACTCCATTCTTCTCCCGATCCATCCTCAGATCCACACACGAACGTCTCCTTCGTCTCCCCTTGTGTAGAAAAGGTGAAACAGTCTGAACCAGGGCTTTCTGGGATGACAATGATCTCCATTACTCAAACATATGCAGACATCCTAAATATCAAAATCCCATAATGCAAGATTACTGAGAGTATCGCATTAGTGGTTATGCTAGTGATTGGTATTGCCTACAGTATCAAACATCATATTGTCATATTGCACCTCAGCAAAGCCCTTGCTGCTACTTTTATTGAATCTTTCAACCCCGTTGCCCTTATAGTTGAGACCTTAAGACACAACAGCTGTTGGATACTATCTGGAGGAAACCAGGCAGAGATATCAGCCTATTTTCATGGCTGTTTCCTCTTCAAAAGTTGTCAAAAATAGTTACACCTCAGGGCCATACGAAGTAACATAGCAGAACACAAGAGCATGATTAAAATACTGCCCCTTTTTATATGCGTTGACATATATTAAAAAGGAGCAAGTGTTATCACAGCTGCTATTTTGGTGTTTGTTACCACCATTGGTTCCATAAACATCACACAAGTACCTACCTTTAGCTATTCCAAAATAAGCTTGCTTTCCCATTCCTCTTCTTGTGCTTGCAGCCTGGAATTCTGCTGTATGTACCCATTTCACCGGAACAGGAACGTCTGGTGCAACTTTAAGGCGCTATATATCTTCCACTATCTATATCTATATTTATATATCTTTCACTATCTCCAAAGTTCCATTGAAGACTGGGTTTAAAGCAAGTCCTGTCCTAGTCTGGAACAGCCTGTACAGCGCTTCCATCGCCAAGCTTTTCAACAAGAAGCTTTTTCCTCTTTTCTGTTTCCATGAACATATAGAAATAAAAATATTATTTGTATGCATTTTTCCCCTTTAAATTTACTTATCTTACTATAGCTTTAGTCCTGACTTTAATCCTTCCATTTAAAATGCCCTTTCTTTTCTTTTTCAGAGTTATAAAACAGCCTTCAGCGTTGTTAATAGTCACTCAGCATCCTTTACCAAATACTGTCAAAGATTTCTGCGAGACTGGTCTAAGACTACCATTGCACATCAATAGTGCATGCTGAATTGTATGTGGATCCAGCACAAAGGTAAGTCTTTAAAGACATGAATTTAGTAAATGATTTGCTTCATTTGTAATGTCTCATTGAGTTGCAGTTTGACGTTCAAGGACTCTCTACTTGATTAACAGGAGAGAAGTGGCTGTCCATTAACTGCTTTCAAGATGTTCTTTTCCAGCGCTTCCCAAACAGAGTTTAGAGTCCTAGAAATTTTCCAAAAATAAATCATTATGTTCTTCACTTGATTACAGAAAGCGCTTCAGTATGATAGGACCAGGGGTCTGCCAACCTTGGCAACTTTTAAGACTGTGGACTTCAACTCTAGAGTCTTCAGCCAGCAAAGGTTGGAAGACCCCTGATGGTAAGACCTATTCAAAAGCTGTGGAAAGTCTTTAGGAAAATGGAATCCCAGAACATACTACTATTCTTAATAGCTGAGAGTGCAAATATGGGTTTGCAAGTTCATAACATATGAAATCAAGAGTAGATGAGAGATCTTCTACTAAGATTAAATATAAAAAAGATTCAGCTAACCACAGAGCAGTTTACAGAAGCCAAACTTAGAAACTGACAAGATATGATAGAGGCTTTGCTCTTTTAGGTTTGACTGTCCAACAGTAAAGGAAGCTGGGACTCATGAAATATTTTTGTAGACTGAGCACTTAGTAGAATAGCTAAAAATTTCCTAATTCTCGAAGGTGGGAATTATGAAATCTCAAGTACCTTAAGTCAAATCAACCATTATTTACTTGTGCCACAATAGATGCCAAAAATCTATTTTTGTGATGCCTGAAACCTTGCTCTTTATAATTTGCTTCTTATCTTTCAGAAAAGAAAGAGCATGCTGATGGGGGGGGGGAGGGCGGGGTTGTCAGACCCCTTTTCTTTACCTAGAGCAGTTGCCATTAATTGCATATCCTCATGGACATTTCCTGGGGATGCTGGAGTCAGTTTAAAAATTTACTAGCCTTAATGCTACTGGAGAAAGATGATAATTATGTCTCCAGGACCAAGTGCTGACATAGGTGGCCTCTCAAACGTGTTGACTCCATAGCTATCTGCATTTAGAACAAAATGCATGCTGGCGTGACTTCCTGAAATGCCAATCACTTCCTTTTCTAGCCTACATACATTACTTTGCTTTCTTTGCCTGTCTCTTTACTAGCTGAAGAGGCGCAGCAAACTCTACATTCAAAAAGTAGTCAGCAGTTCCTGGAAAGCTGAAAGATGGAAACTCTCGTGATAAAATTACTGCTGGAGTGAAAAATGGCTGCCCATTCTAAGTAAAACGCTCCATATTTTCTAAAATTTCTGATGAAAAGTATTTATATTAACTGCTAATGAAACACTGTAAAGAGAGAACATCAAAAGCTGAATACAACATCTAACAAGAGAGTATAAACACAAATAAATATAAAAATATAAGAGAGAACTAAATACATATACATAATAAAATATAATTAGAATACATAAATAAAAATATAGATAATAAATAAAGTTCACAAGTAGCATATCTGCTGCAAGAATCATAAATTTCAGGCCATTCACTTGCATATTTGTATCCCAAACCACACTCATTGTCTCCAGGAAAAATATATATAATAACGAAAGGAGAGCAAAGAATACATAAATAGAGATAGAGAATACCAATAATATAATCAGAATAGGAAGACAAGAAGAGAACTAATTAATAAGGTCAAGAAACTAGATATAATAGAGATAATAAGCTAACATTAAAGAGAGCAGAGCATATTGACTTTTCAGCCATGAGGTATTGTATATTGGATTAATAATCATAGAAATAATCAAAGACAGGAAACTTATATAAATTAAACTAATAATCCATAGGACTTTCTATATCAATTACATTATATTAAAAAACTTTTGACATGCAAGTCTAACTTGAGCAACATAACCATATGTATATCCACCACTAAATTCATGTTCACAAATGATATAATTAGGTTAACATAGTGTGAATGGAAAAGGAAAATATACACACTTTGTTCAAATAATTTCTTTACATAACTGATATTACCTTGTTGTTGAGTATACTTCTTCTGAAGAATCTATAAGATCTCCATAAAACTCTAATACAGTTTTGTGTTATGTTACTCAAATCCTCCTTGCTCATAATTGTGTACAGCTTTGGCAGGAAAGGTAGTTACTGATGTATAAATTGAAGAAGAAATAATCCCATGTTAGGCCAAAACAAACTGAATCTTTTTTTGAGGTATAACAAGATAAATCACTAGAAAAGTAGGCAGTGAAAGATCCCCTTCTAAACATTTCTAAGCAGGAAATAAAACTGCTGAACGCAAATTCTCAAAAATGGCAATGAAGCCTACGGTTAAAAGCTTTCCATTTAAAACAGCCACCCTTTCCAAAGATGATACGTACCAATGTGACAATATATTAATATAATAAAAAAAAGAGTCTAGTACTACTCATTAGTATCTAAAACCTGTTCAATTCTACATCTTGTTGTGGAAATAACCACTGAAACTATTCTTCTCCCCGTCCTTCTATAATGATCAGCCCCCCTTTAAACAGCAATGTCACAGGGTCCCCTGTACGTCTTCCTTAAACACAAACCAGTGCTAAATCACAAATCTTCAATCTGTAGTCAAATTTTTCATCCAGGCCCTTATCATATCTTTGATCTACCTGTCTTCTGGATGTGCTCCAGTTATCAGCATCTTTCAAAACATGATGTAACAGGACACCACTAGTCTAAGGTGCCTGACTCTAATGCAGCATAGAGAAGAAGTGAATTCTATCTTGACACTCGGCATATAGTATGCTAACGGAAGGATAACCTTATCGTGGTTTGCAGTGCATCGTTACTTGGTGCCCTTATTAGTTATGAAACACAATGAGACTGGATTAATTTATCACATGTAGTTTGTTCACGCATGTCCCTTCAGTTCTATTGTCATGCTTTTGGTTTTCCCTACTCAACATGTAAGACCTTATGATTGTATGTCTCAATCTCGCTGAATATTCATGCCCACATGTTCAATTGTCCCAGTATCCTCTGAAGATGTTTAAATACTCTACTACAAGTGTTTCTAACCCTAGCTTTGTGATCATGCAAAATGTGAAAAATCTCATTTTCTACTTCATCCAGCCAAATCATCTTCTGATTAGCAAAACAGCATAGGGCTAGAATAAAGCCCGTATACCGGTCTGACACTCTTCTAGTACTTTTTTAACAATTATATGACCTGGAATCAGGGTATGAGTGCGAATAGCTTTGTTCGATGATACTAAATTGTTCAAACTGGTAAAAACAATAAGAGTCTGTCAAGAGCTCCCAAAGATTATTATAGGGAAGTAGCCGGTCAAAATGCAGATCCCATTGGCAAATATAGTTGATGCCACATTGGAGCCATTTTTTTTCTGACTATTGAACATAAACTATGAATCAGAGCTTAAATAAAGAACGAGATCTTGAGTAAGGATAAATTAAATGGAACTTCTCGAATACTTGCATCCACTATAAAAAAGGCCTTATTGCAGTAGGAAATAATAAAAATAGAAATAAAACTAGAGATGCCAATATCGTAATATTATTCGTCTAGTTCTGACTACCGCACCTCAAAAGACTACAATAAATCTGGAGAAGTTCAGGGAAGGAGCAACTATATTATGAAGAATCTAGAAACAGTTTCCATATGAGGAGTAAGATTGGATATTGCGGACTCTTTATCTATAAAGGGAGGCAAGAAGTGGAGACATGCATTCATGGTATATAAATTATTGCAAGCAATTCTTTTCAAAAGTTTCATAGTACTAAAAATGTTTAAAATCTAAAGTACTTTACGTTTCAGTATCCTTTTACAAAGATTCCCTTCAGGTTGAAAGCTTCTTTCCTACATTTGATGGCCTTTTCCATTTTCTTTCTATTGCTTAAGCTTGAAAATAAGAAGTTGCTTAGTTGCCATTATGTTTTAAAATACCAATATCGACTTCTCGTATTGCAGTGGGACCCCAATTCTTTTTTGTACCAGGGATCAGTGTTCACGCAGAAAAACCACTGTTTTCAAGGGACCGGCAAAATCAATTCTTCCCCAATAGTAAAGGGCTTCTTTACTATTTCTTTACTAAAAACATATTTTCATCATATAATTTTAATTCACAATTATTCATTCTTTGCAGCCCGGTACAAAATGATCACAAGACTAGGACCGGTCTGGGGACCAGTGGTTGGGACCCCTGCTGTATTGCTGATACTAGCCCAGACCATGCACTGAAAGAAACTACAAGGTATCTTTCCGTGTGCATGATTTCTAAATTTTCAAAAAATTCTGAATTAAGAAAAGGTTGTTCCTTACCTGGAGCAATCAGATTTGTGATTGATTCCCAATGTGTTTCATATGAAGAGCCTCTGAAGCAGGTCCAGAAATTGTAGTGGATGAAAAATGCATCAGTTACATTTCTATTCCAGGTGTAAAATGCCTGGAATTGTCATTTATGCTGATGCCAAGATGTTGTTGGCTTGTTTAATGCTCTCTTAGGCAGCATTTAAGATAGTTGCGTACTGAATTTAAAGGCCGAAAATGGCTAAGGTCTACATCTTTTGATGCAAAACCTTCTCAAGCAAAACAGTCTGCGAAAATGTTCCAGGGTCTGTCCAGTATGAAAATAGAGGCATGTTCCTATTAGTCCCGGCGTGAGGAGTGCGTTCTTCAGAAAATACCAGTTAATGCACTCGCTTTTTACTGCCAGGCATTCATTCCCATAGATATACATTTTTCACCCAAGTTTTTAAATTAATTACTGTTGCTTTGCAGATTTTAAAGTAACTTCTTTCCATTTTATTTTGGAGCATTTCATTATATTGATTGCTAGTCTTGCATGTCCAAATGAATAGAGAGCAGGATTTAAATTAAAATGCCAAATTACAATCCTTCATGGTTTCTCTGTTGTTTATTTTATTCTTGTTTGGCCTTAACTGTCTGCCTAGACCATTTGTAAATTGATGTCTGGAAATATTGGATAAGTTGAAAGATTCAGGACCGGATTTAGAAAAAAAAAAAGAAAAAAAAAAAAAAAAAAAAAATGGATTCAGCCGTACATAATATTATCTCCCTATTTAAATGGTCCAGAGTATCTCTTTGATCCCCTGTGATTACTACACTATGTATTATACTGCTGGAACAAATGATCAGAAGTGAAAATAAGATATTTATATATAGGAAGGCAACTAGGTTTTGGTGATATCCAATAGTTGTTGAGATAAAGAAAAAATGTTACTTTGAGAAATGCAAAACCTTAGTTTGCCTTCCATATATAATAAATATCTTATGTTTCCACTCGGGATCATTGGCTTCCAGCAGTATCACTACTCAGTGTAGTAAATCACATTGGGATCAAAGAGATACTCTGGACCATTTAAAATAGCAGGATAATATTATGTAGGCTGAATCCTTCCTTAATCCGTCCTGAATCTTTCACTTTCCAATATTTCCAGACATCCAATTTAACAAATGGTTCTCAGGCAGACAGTAAGGCCAAACAGAAACTAATAATAACCAGAAACCACTGAAGGATTGTATTGGCATTTAATTTAAAATCCTGCCTCTCTATCATTTGGACATGCAAGACTAGCAAATCAATATAATGAATGCTCCAAAAATTAAAAATGGAAAAGAATTACTTAAAAATCTTGCAAAACAACAGAGTCAAAATTATAAAACTTGGTAACACCATGTATATTGATGGATGATTCCCGGAGTAAAAAAGAAAGTGCATTAACTGTATTTCCTGAAAGAACGCAACTCCTCACCGAGTGACTAATAGGAAAATGCCCTCTATTCATACGACAGACTGGGAACATTTTTCAGACTGTAATGCTGAGAAGGCTTTTGCCATCAGAAGATTTGTTAGACCTTAAGCCATTTTGGCCTTTAAATGTACATTAGCAACATCTTAGAATGCTGCCTAAAGAAGCAATTAACGAAGCAAACACACATCTTTCTCGGCATCAGGTGACATAATCCAATTCCAGCATTTACACGAATCAGAAATGTAACTGATGCAATTTTTCAATCCCACTACCAATTTCTGGATACTCGTTCAAAGGCTCTTCATATGAAACACATTGGATAATCAAAATTGACTTGCTCCAGGTAGGAACAACCCTTTTCTTAATTCAGAATATTTCTTGGCCAAATTGAGAAAATCATTGCACACAGGAAATACCTATGTAGTTCTTTCATGTGCAGGTCTGCTAGTCTATCACAATACATCAGCCGGTTCCCCAACACTAGGTCCCCGGACCGGCCAGTCTGTGGATCATTTTGTACCGGGCTGCAAAGAATGAATAATTGTGATTAAAATATATAGTAAAAATATGTTTTAGTTAAAGAAATAGTAAAACGAAGCCTTTACTATTGGAAGAATTGATTTTGACGGTCCTGAAAAAGTGTTTCTGCGTGAAACTGATCCCTGGCTAACAAAAAAGATTGGACCAACTGCAATAGAAGAAGTCATATTGGTATTTAAACATAATGCAAACTACGCCACTTCATATTTTCAAGCTAGCAATAGAGAAGAAAATGGAAAAGCCATCCAAATTAGGAAAAAGGAAGCTTGTCACTGCAAGGAGAATATTTGTAAAAAGGATACTTGAAGCGTAAAGTAATTAGATTTTAAACCATTATACTATGCAAACTTTTGAAAAGAATTGCTTAGCATAATTTATATACCTCAATCATGTCGTCCACTTCTTTGCCCTCCTTTATAGATTAAAGAGTCCCAAATATCACATCTTTCACTCATATGCGAAAAACTGATTCTAGCATTCTTCAAATAATTAGTTGCCTTCCCTGAACTTCTCCAGCTTTATTGATAATCCCTTTTGTAGGGCCGGTAGTCCAAGAAACCTAGACCAATTATATTACGATATTGGCATCTCTTAGTTTGTATTTCTATTTCTTAATTATCCTACCTGCAATAAGCCTTTTATAGTGGATGCAAGCTATGTCGAGAAGTTCATTTAATTTATCCTTACCCAAGATCTGTTGCTTTTACTTTAATCTCTGATTCCATTAGTTTATGTCAATAGTCAAAAAAAATGGTCGAAGTCGCATCACTATATACTTGCCCACATGGATCTGCTCTTTTTGACCGTACTTCCCTAAAAATACCTTTGGAGGCTCTGACGACTCTATTGTTAGTACCAGTTTGAACAATTAGTATCATCAGAACAAAAGCTATTCCACTCATCACCCCTGATTCCAGGCAATTATAAATATGTTAAAAGTACTAGAAAGGAGTGTCACACGCGTATACGGGGCTTTATTCTAGCCCTATGCTGTTTTGCTTAATTCAGAAATGATTTGGCTGCCATGACATTAGAAAATGAGAATTTTCACCATTTTTTGCATGATCACAAACTAGGAGGTTAGCAAACACTTTGTAGGAGTATTAAAAATTCAAGAGATTACTGACAAGTTGATTGAACAATAGGCAGAATCAGCGAGATGAGACAACAACATAAAGAGGTCTTACATTTGGTAGCGAAAAACCAAAAGCATGACAATAGAACAGGCAAGGAACATGCTGAACAAAACTACATGGTGAAAATAATCCAGTCTCATTAGTTGTCATAAGCTACATATACACCCAATAACAATGGCACTGCAAAAAAATTAAGTTATCCTTCACTGTAGCAACATAAGCAGGAGTGATCAGAAGAAATCACTGTTCTTCTCTAAATGCTGACATTAAATCACACCTTGACTATTGTGTCCTGTTTTAGGGCCATCATGTTTTTGAAAGGATGCTTTGTATAAACTGGAGCACATCCCAGAAGACAGTAATCAAAATGGATAAGTTGGCCTGAATCGAAAAATTACTGAAGAAAGATTGGAAGCACTGGGTGTTGTTTAAGGAAGACTACAGGAGACCTGACACTGTTTTTAAAGGTGCTGACATATAGAAGACAGGAAAGAATAGTTTCAGTTGTTATTATCACAAAACAAGATAAGGACATACAGGTTAAAATACAAAGAAAGATAGATTTTTTCTATGACTTCTTTTTTTTTTATAATAATATTTAAGGAAACTTGTTCAACATTAAGCGTACTGACCACCTTGGAAAGGGTCGACTGTTTTTAAATGGAAGCTTTTAAACAGAGCTTCATTGCCATTTGTGGCGAATGCCACAGCAGTGTATTTCCTGCAGAAGTTAGAAGGGAATTCTTTCAAACCCCCTACTTTCCTAGGAATCTATCTGTCCAACCCAAAAAAAGATTTCAGTGTTAGTGGCCCAACATGGGAATAATCTTCCTGCAATTTATACATCATAACTACTTTTTCCTGCCAAAGGCTGTAAACAATTATGAGCAAGGAGGATTTGAGTAACAATCACACAAAGAACTGTATAAGTTAAATTATGCGAGATTTATAACGATTCTCAGAAGAAAGTATACGATCAAACAACAAAGGTAATAATCAGTTATGTAAAGAAATTTATCTTTGAACAAAGTGTGTAATTTTTCTTTTCCCCACTTCACACTATCGTACCCTAATTAACATTTATGGACAGACATTATTGGGAAAACCAGGTTTAAGTTGCCAAGAGACAACAGGCTCCCACAGTTTTAAAAAGTAATGAAAAGAAAAGCCAATGTAACAGTTTAAAAGTTTTCATGCTTTGTAATATTCAAGAAACCAAACAAACCCATCGCTTTGAAAGCAAATGCACTTTTTAGTAGCAAACTAAAACAGCTTGATCCTACAAGCCTTCCTTGCTCAACTCGTTGAAAATAACTGCGACACAAAGATCTTTTGCCTTTCGTTAATTTTCCTGGAGACCAGATGGGTGTGGTTGCGATACAAAATATGCAAGTGAATGCCTGAAATTTATGCATTACTTGCCAGGCAGATATGCTTACTTGTACTTTAAAACAATAATGACCAAAAATATTTCAAAAATGTTAAGAAAAGTAAATTTCCCTTCATTTATGATACATAAGTACAGCAGTGAGCAGATTCCAGCTGTTGATGTTCTTCTCTTTAAAACAGGTTTCAATTAAGCAGTTCAATAACATACTTTTTACATCAGAAATTTAGAAAAATTGGAGCAGTTTTACTTAGAATGGGCGCCCATTTTCAAACTCCAGCCAGTATTTTATAAGAGAGTTTCATCTTCAGCTTCCAGGAAACTGAACTGACTACTTTTGATGTAGAGTTTGCTGCCTCTTCAGCTAGAAAGGGACAGGAAGAACACAGCAAAGGTAATGTATGTAAGGCTAAAAGGAAGTGTGGCAAATTTGCAGAAGTCACGCCAGCATCATTTTTGTTCTAAATGCAATAGCTTATGAGCACACACTGTTGAGAGGGCCACCTATGTCACCACTTGGTCTGGAGACATAATTATTCTCTTTCTCAGATAGCATAAGCTAGACATTTTTCTAAACTGACATCCAGCATCCCCAGGAAAATCCCCATGAGGTATGCCAATTAATGGCACTGTCCTAGCTAAAGAAAAGGGTGCTACCAGTCAGCAGATGCTCTTTCTTTTCCTGAAAGAAAATCAGCAATTATAAAGAGCAAGTTTCCAGCATCACAAAAATAGATTTTGCATCTATGTGGCCAAAACAATAAATAAATGCGATTGGATTGGGACTAGTAAACCGGGAATTTCATATTCCCACTCGAGAATAAAATTTTATAGCTAGTCTCACTAATGCTTAGTCTACAAAATATTTCATGACTTCCCAGTTCCTGTACCTGTTGACAGTCCAAACCTAAAAGGCAAAAGCCGAGCTATCACCTTCATTGTCAGTTCTAAGTTTGGCTTTCTGTAACTGTGGTGGTTAGCTGACATCTTTTTTATATATTAATCTCTAGTTTACAGATCTGGCTCATCTACTCCTTGAGTTTCATTGTTAGAACTTGCAAATATTTGCACTCGCAGCTATTACAGAATAGTATATGTTCGGGATTTCCCATTTCCTAAAGACCTTTCCACAGCTTGAAAAGGTCTCTACATCAGGGGTCTCCAAACTTTGCTGGCTGAAGAAACTCTTAGGATGTTGAAGTCCACCAAGTCTTAAAAGTTGCCAAGGTTTGGAGACCCCCTGGTCTACATAACTGAAAGGCCTTTCTGTAATCAGTGAAGAACATAATGATCATTTTTTTGAAATTTCGTAGACTCTAAACTACAGTGGAAGCTGGAAAAAGACATCTTGAAAAGCAGTTAATGGACAGCCACTTCTCTCCTGTTATCAAGAAAGTCCACTTGAAGTCAAAACTCCGAACCTCAAGAGACATTACAAATGAAGCCAATCATTTCACTAAAGTTCATGTCTTTGACTTACTTGGCTGGTATCCACCATCATCAGGCATTCACATTGATGCTGCAAGTACGTCTAAGAACCAGTCTCCAGGAGAATCTTACAGTATTTGTAAAGGTATGCTGCAGTGACCTATAAAAGCTGAAGGCTGTTTTATTAACCTCTTGCAAAAAGACAAGAAAGTGCATTTAATGCGGAGGATTAAAGTTCAGGACTAAAGCTGATATGTAAGAACAGTAAATATAAGGGAAAATTGCATACCAAATAATATTTTATTCTAAATGTTATTGGAAAACCAGAAGGCAAAAAAGCTTCTTTGTTGAAAAAGCTATGGCATGGTTGAAGCTCTTACAGCTGTTCAGGCAACTAGGAACAGACTTAGCTTTTAAAGCCCAGTCTTCAATGGAACTTTGGAGATAGTGAAGATATATAAATATAGATATAGATAGTGAAGATATATAGCCTTAAAAGTTTGCACCAGACGTTCCTGTTCCTGGTGGAAATGGTACATAAGCAGAATTTCCATCAAGCAAACAAGGAAGAAGGAATGGGAACAAGGCTTATCTTTAGGAATAGGATAAAAGTAGTACTTGTGTGATGTTTATGCGACAATGCCGTTAAAAAAACAACACCAAAAATAGCAGCTGTGATAACACTTGCTCCTTTTTAATATATGTCAACACCATATAAAAAAAAGGGGCAGTATTTTAAAATCATGCTCTTGTGTCTGCTATGTTAACTTCGTATGGCCTGAGGTGTACTATTTGAACAATTTGAAGAGGAAAACAGCCATGAATAGGCTGATATCTCTTGCCTGGTTCCCTCAGAGTGTATCAAACAGCTGTGTGTTTTAAGGTCTTACAACATTAGGGCAACGGGTTGAAAGATTCAATAAAAAGTAGACAGACAAAGCTTTGTGAGTGCAATATGACAAATATATGTTTGATACTTGTAGGCAATACCCAATCACTAGCGCATTAACCACTAATGCCCCGATACTCTCACCTTGTTAACATACAAACCCTTTCCATTGTATCTTTATTAAAATGATATACTGTAAGTGCTAACGTGAAAACTAGTAGTCATATCGGAAAAGATTCTTTTCACGGTAAGATTGTTGAGAATGTCTTTAGTTCTTTTTCCTGAAGTCTGCATGTCGCATGTGTGTATAGTATGTGTGGGAAACCTTAATTACTTGCCTGTTCTTACAATGTCAGTAGAAGATACTCACAAAGCTCAAAAGAATGTAAAACGGATTAGTGTCCTTTTACTTTAAGTGATGAAGCATATTAAAACTTCCATCTCTGTCATATAATGTGGATAGCAGTAAAAGTATCCCTTACAAATGTTCATTCAGTTGAGAAAAAGAATCAAGTTGACTGAAAGTTAATGGCCTGTGTATATCCCTGCGCCAGCAGGCTTCCCTCTTCATTTCAATTACTCATGAAAATGAAAAAAGAAACTAAAATTTTCTCCCTATTACTGATGCAGAATGGACGAACTGGATACATTTTCCGCGCAAAAGTTTTGGGCAACCCAAAACTTTTGGAGCGGATGAAATATCAATAAACGGATGCTGGACGGATAGAGAGGAAGCAGAATGGAGGCAGTGAGTATATCGCGTTTTCGAACGGATGGCAAGCTTTTTTGTTCGTTTTACATCCTCTTTGCATCCATTGGTTCAGTGTGACATGGGCTTTACATACGTTTTGCATCCGTCGGGCGATGTGACCTAGCCTTTATATTTTATAAAACATTGAATAGTTAAAATGTTCCCATTCCTTCCTAGTTCAATTCTCTCATTTATTTCATTTCCTTTTTTTTTAATTCACAAAAGTTTCACTGAATTACACTCACTATTTTAACCCACTTTTTAATCATATATTATTTCCAATTTTCTAACATTATTTCTAACACAAATATAACAATACAATCTTATGTACCTTTACAGAATTCCTTTTTCAGTTAAATTTTCACCCATTATCTCTGAATAAGTCCTGTTTCTTTACATCTTGCTCCAAACCTTTGTAACTTCTCTTCCCTTCCTTCTTCCCTTTCTTCTTTTCTCTCCCCTTTTTACCCCCTTTTCTCTCCACCTCCATTTCCCTCTTCTGTGTTCCCCTTTTCTGTTGCTTTCCAACATTATATCNTAAATTTTCACCCATTATCTCTGAATAAGTCCTGTTTCTTTACATCCTGCTCCAAACCTTTGTAACTTCTCTTCCCTTCCTTCTTCCCTTTCTTCTTTTCTCTCCCCTTTTTACCCACTTGTCTCTCCACCTCTATTTCCCTCTTCTGTGTTCCCCTTTTCTGTTGCTTTCCAACATTATATCCACTTTTTACATTATTTTTCCTTTTTTTGGCTGCTTTTTTAAGTCTTAAATTCTCCATTCTCTTTCCCCCCTTTCCCAGTCAGTTTCATTCTCTTAGGTTTAGCCTATATATTTGACATCAATAAATCTTGGTCTCTTCCACCAGGCTCAATTGATTGCACTTCTCATTCTTCCATTTCCTATTATGTTGTCAGTTTGATTGCAGTGTTATGTATCCAGTAATGTCCATATGTATGTTGCTTGAAACATATTCAGAAATAAAGAATTCTCTTTGCAAAAGTTTATTATATTATTTTCTTTGAGATTACACTATTGCAATCCATATCTTCCTGAATTCCAATTATTTATTACTGGAATTCTATCTTTATCCACCTCTCATGGATGGTTTAATTGCTTTTGCTGTACTTTGCAGAAAATTGATCCTATGATTCTAGTGGTCCCTTCCAATCTCATTATATTATGAGTTACCTTCCACCCAGAAGTGATATTCAGTAGATTCTGACCATTTCTGGAGAACCGGGAGTGGACATTTTGAGTAGTTCAGGGAACCAGTAGTGGAAATTTTGAGTAGTTCGGAGAACCAGTAGTGGAATTTTTGAGTAGTTTGGAGAGCCAGTAGTGGAAATTTTGAGTAGTTCGGAATACCACCTCTGACTGGCCCCGCCCCCATTTATTCTCTGACTCCTGAGTCCCAGCTGATCGGCTGGATCTTCATTTGTTGCCCTGCACAGGAGAATGGAGCTGGAAAGTAGGTTACTGGTGTGGGGAGAGAATGGGGAGTTTACAGTATCCTTCCCCTGGAGTGGGTAGGAATGGAGATTTTGCAGTATCTATCCCCTGGAGTGGGGTGGGAATGGAGACTTTACAATATCCTTCCCCTGTCACACCCACCAAGTCACATCCACCAAGCCACATCATGTCCACCAAGCCACACCCACAGAACTGGCAGTAAAAAAAAATTGAATCCCACCACTGTTTCCACCAATCCTGAGCCTCCCTTCCCATGCAGTACAGGTAGTATACAATGTGATGCAGCAGGAAGAAGATGGGATGAAAAAGTGGCAGAAATGGCATCTTCTTCCTTGCAAAGGAGGATGAGGAAATCCACCATTTTGCATCAAGCAATGTTAATACTGTTGCCTTTGGGAAACATATAAAAAGAGCAGGAAGGCCACAATCCTCTCTGATTTAGTTCTCAGTGTGGCAGTCCTCAGAGATTTATTACCTGTATTGAACAATTATTGACAAACAGATTGTCTATGAGTTTGTTAAATTGCTTTGGGGCTATAAATTAGAAACTCTCCAGCCTGAATATTGCTTTTGCAATAATTTTACTAGGTGAGTTTGGGGCAAACTATTTGCTCTCTAACTCTTCCACCCGCCAAATCCTAAAAACCCCATCTGTATTATGGACAATTACAGATCTGACTTTACAAAGCTGCAGTATTTGAATTAGATTAAAATCTAATTCAGAAGAGTCGCTGATATCGATCATCTTAAGAGTTTTATTCACTCACAAGCAATGGACAACTGTACGGCCTTCTCCTCCATTGTATTCTTCCTGCCACTTGTCCACTTGACGTATGAGTTTCAAAAAAGACCGTTTAGATACGGGTGTGTCTCTGTACATAGGCCAACCCAGGAACTGAAATTGCTGCACCATTCGGTAGCCATCCTGGGGCTGTGGGGACCCAACCAACAGGTGAAGAAAAAAAAGACAGCATTATTTATTCTGAGTTCAAATAATACATGCATTACAACCTTACATTGTTATAGAATATTGCTCCTTACAATGTTCTAAACAAATTTGCATTTCAAAGTTATGACTTTGAACCTCAGATTTAAGATGATGATATTTTAAACAGCTGAAAATACAGATATGCTGAATTGAAACCATGGTACCAGCTGCAAGAGCCAAATATATGATTAATATTATGGCAATCACAGACTACCAAGCTGAAATTTACAATATAATTCCAACAGTGTTGCTCTTTTAATATGCTTGTCATTGTCAGATTTCTGAAATGAACTTTCATTCTGATGACTGATTGTTAAGATGCTAAGTACAGACCAATTTGTTCAGAATAACTCTCCCTTACTTGGCATCTTTGGAAAACTGTACTTATCTGTTGAAAATTTCTACTAATTTATAACAAAGGGAAGAAAAGAGAAAAAAATGTTTTCTAATTTTTCAATTCTATTGACAGATACTTGTGATTTGAAAAAAAAAGTCTTCAGGGTTATTGATTTGTTTACTCTGCAATTAATGTTCGAAAATGTTCAAAATATAAATGTATGTAACCTTAATTCTGTAGAATAAATAAATAACCTAGTAAAAGACCTGGCAAAGTTGCTTACTTAGTGTTCTTCATTCTTGTATGCTTTTATTAGGCAGTTTAACACTGATCAGATATGGTCTAGATTTTCTAAATTCATCCAAATACTGGCAATGCTTTTGTTCCAGCTGAAGCTTCTAGGCTGGTTCTCATTATAGAATATTATATAGTCTACATTGCATATGGAATATTTTATGAACACAGTGGACTTTTTATATGGAATACTTCCATCAAATAATAAACATTAAAATAAATCATCAATTAAATTTGAATTCCCTAAATGTCTATCCTTAATAAGAAAAATAAGTAAATAAGATCCTTACTCTTGATGCATTATAAATTCGGAATATTCGACTGATTATATCTTCTTCTAAATCAGCAGAAACAAACTCTACTTGAATAGGACCATGTCGATGAACACCATTTTCAGGCCAATATTGTGGACATAACTGTAGAAGAAAGAAATTATTTCATGTGTAATTGTATTATTTAGGATACAATTAGGACAAACTCAAGTGTGATTTTTTTAATGTGCCCATATGAACTCCAAAGATCATAGAAAGTTGTATCTACATGAAAGGATGTCACTTCTTTTTAACTGTCTGAAAAATAAGATTATTTCCAAAGGTAAAAGGCAGGGGTGGAATACGACAGGGTTAACTACCGGTTCGGGATTTATGACCTTCCCTGCACACTGAGAGCCGCGCACCTGTAAATCATCATCAGCACGCTGGGTGCAGAGAAGCAGCCTTTGAAACAGCCCTCTTTTCCTGCTTTTTTAACTGCATCTGTGCCTCGTTCGGCAGCTGAAGTTGAAAAATCAGGAAATAAAGATCAGGTAAGAGCCCGGGTTGGCCAAAACATCAGCAGACATAGAACCAGTTCTATGTCTGCTGCTCTTCAGAGCTACCGATTCTATAGAGGTGGACAGAACCAGTAGAAACCCACACCTAGTAAAAGGGTATAATGCTTGTATATAAGTTTATATATCAATGCAACTTTGCAGTCCTTCAAGAAAAGACCAACATTTTAAAGGCTTATGCTGTTTAATATATTTTGCAATTATATTTTTTGAGAAAGAAAAATGCAGAAACGATTCTCAGCTCTAAGAATATAATCTACTTTACTACATAGACTCCAATGAAATTCGTAGTACACTTCTTGTATATACAAATACGGAATACATACATTGCAGGATAAAACTTGTATAGAGGACACAGTGTGTATAATTTTACTTTTATTTACTTATTAACAGACTTGTTTTAACAAAAACAGTTAGAAGATTATTTCAAAAACTAAAATATAAATACATTTAATTTAATTATTAATAATTACAATTTAAGACTAAATGGAAAGAAGAACAATTATTTTCAAACTATTTCCAAACGTCTGATGGTAACAGAATTTTCAATCTTTTTCAAATAAAGAACTGGGAAACACATGCAAGAAATTCTCTGTGGAAAATATTCTGCTTCTCTGGGGATATCAAAAAAACCCCCTTCCTTTGCTTGTTATAATGGGTATGAAATACATCTGTTTTGCATTTCTCAAAGTAACATTTTTTTTCTTTAATCTCAACACTATTGGATATCACCAAAACCTTAGTTGCCTTCCATATATATAAATATCTTATTTTCCACTCTGATCATTTGTTCCAGCAGTATACTACATAGTGTAGTAATCACAGGGGATCAAAGAGATACTCTGGACCATTTAAATAGCAGATAATATTATGTAGGCTGAATCCTTCTTAATCCGTCCTGAATCTTCACTTTCCAATATTCCAGACATCAATTTACAAATGGTCTCAGGCAGACAGTTAAGGCCAAACAAAATAAAATAAACCCAGAGAACCACTGAAGGATTGTATTTGGCATTTAATTTAAATCCTGCCTCTCTATTCATTTGGACATGCAAGACTAGCAATCAATATAATGAATGCTCCAAAAATAAAAATGGAAAGAAGTTACTTTAAAATCTTGCAAACAACAAGTAATAATTAAAAACTTGGTGAAAAATGTATATTATGGATGATGCCCTGGAGTAAAAAAGAAAGTGCATTAACTGTATTTCCTGAAGAACGCACTCCTCACCCGAGGACTAATAGGAAAATGCCCTCTATTTCATACTGGACAGACTGGGAACATTTTCAGACTGTAATGCTTGAGAAGGTTTTGCATCAGAAGATGTAGACCTTAGCCATTTTGGCCTTTAAATGTCAGTAGCAACATCTTAAATGCTGCCTAAGAAGCAATTAACAAGCAACACACATCTTCTGGCATCAGCATAATGCAATTCCAGCATTTTACACTGAATAGAAATGTAACTGATGCATTTTTCATCCACTACAATTTCTGGACACTCTTCAAAGGCTCTTCATATGAAACACATTGGAATAATCAAAATTGACTTGCTCCAGGTAGGAACAACCCTTTTCTTAATTCAGAATATTTCTTGGCAAAATTTAGAAATCATGCACACGGAAGATACCTTGTAGTTTCTTTCATGTGCATGGTCTGCTAGTATCACAATACAGCAGGGGTCCCCAACCACTGGTCCCCAGACCGGTCCCAGTCTGTGGATCATTTTGTACCGGGCTGCAAAGAATGAATAATTGTGATTAAAATATATATAAAAATATGTTTTTAGTAAAGAAATAGTAAAGAAGCCCTTTACTATTGGGGAAGAATTGATTTTGCCGGTCCTTGAAAAAGTGTTTCTGCGTGAAACTGATCCCTGGTACAAAAAAGATTGGGGACCACTGCAATAGAGAAGTCATATTGGTATTTTAAAACATAATGCAAACTACGCACTTCTATTTTCAAGCTAGCAATAGAAAGAAAATGGAAAAGCCATCAAATGTAGGAAAAGAAGCTTTCACCTGCAAGGAGAATATTTGTAAAAAGGATACTTGAAACGTAAAGTATTTAGATTTTAAACATTTTAGTACTATGCAAACTTTCTGAAAAGAATTGCTTGCATAATTTTATATACCTCAATCATGTCTCCACTTCTTTGCCTCCTTTATAGATTAAAGAGTCCCAAATATCACAATCTTTCCTCATATGGAAACTGTTCTAGATTCTTCATAATATTAGTTGCCCTTCCCTGAACTTCTCCAGCTTTATTGTATCCCTTTTGAGGTGCGGTAGTCAGAACTAGACCAATATATTACGATATTGGCATCTCTAGTTTTATTTCTATTTCTTATTATTCCTACCTGCAATAAGCCTTTTTTATAGTGGATGCAAGCTATGTCGAGAAGTTCATTTAATTTATCCTTACTCCAAGATCTCGTTCTTTTATTTAACTCTGATTCCATTAGTTTATGTCAATAGTCAAAAAAAATGGCTCCAATGTGCATCACTATATACTTGCCCACATTGGATCTGCCATTTTGACCGCTACTTCCCTAAAATAATCCTTTGGAGCTCTTGACAGACTCTTATTGTTTTTACCAGTTTGAACAATTTAGTATCATCAGGAACAAAGCTATTCCACTCATCACCCCTGATTCCAGGTCAATTATAAATATGTTAAAAAGTACTAGAAAGGAGTGTCACACGGTATACGGGGCTTTATTCTAGCCCTATGCTGTTTTGCTTAATTCAGAAATGATTTGGCTGATGAATTAGAAAATGAGATTTTCACATTTTTGCATGACACAAAGCTAGGAGGTTAGCAAACACTTTGTAGGAGTATTAAAATTCAAGAGGATACTGACAAGTTGAACAATAGGCAGAAATCAGCGAGATGAGACAACAAACATAAGGTCTTACATTTGAGTAGGAAAAACCAAAAGCATGACAATAGAACAGGAAGGGACATGCTGAACAAAACTACATGTGAAAATAATCCAGTCTCATAGTTGTTCATAAGCTACATATACACCAATAACAATGCACTGGCAAAAAAATAAGTTATCCTTCACTGTAGCAACATAAGCAGAGTGTCAAGAAGAAATCACTGTTCTTCTCTAATGCTGCATTAGAATCACACCTTAACTATTGTGTCCTGTTTTAGGCATCATGTTTTTGAAAGGATGCTGATAAACTGGAGCACATCCAGAAGACAGTAATCAAAATGATAAGTGGCCTGGATCGAAAAATTACTAAGAAAGATTGGAAGCACTGGGTTTGTTTAAGGAAGACTACAGGGAGACCCTGACAGCTGTTTTTAAAGGGCTGACATATAGAAGACAGGAAAGAATAGTTCAGTGTTATTTCACAAGACAAGATAAGACATAACAGGTTTAAATACAAAGAAGTAGATTTTCTATGGACTTCTTTTTTTTATAATAATAAGAATTGTTCAACATTGGTACTGACCACCTTGGAAAGGGTCGGCTGTTTTAAATGGAAAGCTTTTAAACAGAGGCTTCATTGCCATTTGTTGGGAATGCAGCAGCAGTTATTTCCTGCAGAAAGTTAGAAGGGATCTTTCAAACCCTACTTTCTAGGAATCTATCTGTCCAACCCAAAAAAAGATTTCAGTGTTGTGGCCCACATGGGATATCTTCCTTCAATTTATACATCAGAACTACTTTTTCCTGCCAAAGGCTGTAAACAATTATGAGCAAGGAGGATTTGAAGTAACCAATCACACAAAGAACTGTATAAGTTTTATGGAGATTTATAAGATTCTTCAGAAGAAGTATACTCAAACAACAAGGTAATATCAGTTATGTAAAGAAATTTATTTGAACAAAGTGTGTATATTTTCTTTTCCCACTTCACACTATGTTACCCTAATTAACATTTTGGAACAGACATTAGTGTGGGAAACCAGGTTTAGTTGCCAAGAGACAGCAGGCTCCAAAGTTTTAAAAAGTAATGAAAGAAAGCCAATGGAAAGTTTAAAAGTTTTCCTGCTTTTGAATATTCAGAAAAACCAAACAAACCCATGGCTGAAAAGTCAAATGCACTTTTTAGTAGCAACTAAACAGCTTGATCCTACAAGCCTTTCCTTGCTCACTCTGAAAATAACTGGACACAAGATCTTTTGCCTTTCGTGAATTTTCCTGGAGACCAATGAGTGTGGTTGGGATACAAAAATATGCAAGTGAATGCCTGAAATTTATGATTACTTGCAGCAGATATGCTACTTGTGAACTTTAAAACAATAATGACAAAAATATTTCAAATGTTAAGAAAAGTATTTCCCTTATTTATGATACATATAGTACACAGTAGAGCAGATTCAGCTGTTGATGTTCTTCTCTTTAAACAGTGTTTCATTAAGCAGTTCAATAAATACTTTTACATCAGAAATTTTAGAAAAATGGAGCAGTTTTACTTTAGAATGGGCGCCCATTTTTCAACTCCAGCAGTATTTTATAAGAGAGTTTCATCTTTCAGCTTCCAGGAACTGACTGACTACTTTTGATGTAGAGTTTGCTGCCTCTTCAGCTAGAAAGAGACAGGAAGAACACAGCAAAGTAATGTATGTAAGGCTAAAAAGGAAGTGTGGCATTTCAGGAAGTCACGCCAGCATCATTTTTGTTCTAAATGCAGATAGCTATTGAGCAACACTGTTGAGAGGCCACCTATGTCACACTTGGTCTGGAGACATAATTATCTCTTTCTCAGTAGCATAAGCTAGTACATTTTCTTAAACTGACATCCAGCATCCCCAGGAAAATGTCCCCATGAGGATATGCAATTAATGGCACTGCTCCTAGTAAAGAAAGGGGCTGACAGTCAGCAATGCTCTTTCTTTTCCCTGAAAGAAAGAAGCAATTATAAAGAGCAAGGTTTCAGCATCACAAAAATAGATTTTGCATCTATGTGGCACAATAAATAATGGTTGATTTGGACTAGTAAACCGAGGATTCATATTCCCACTCGAGAATAAAATTTTATAGCTAGTCTACTAAGTGCTAGTCTACAAAATATTTCATGACTCCCAGTTCCTTTACTGTTGACAGTCAAACCTAAAAGGCAAAAGCCATCTATCACTTCATTGTCAGTTCTAAGTTTGGCTTCTGTAACTGTTGTGGTTAGCTGAATCTTTTTTATATTTAATCTTAGTACAGATCTCTCATCTACTCCTTGAGTTTCATTGTTAGAACTTGCAAATATTTGCACTCTCAGCTATTAAGAATAGTAGTATGTTCTGGGATTCCCATTTTCCTAAAGACTTTCCACAGCTTGAAAAGGTCTACCATCAGGGGTCTCCAACCTTTGCTGGCTGAAGAACTCTAGGAGTTGAAGTCCACAAGTCTTAAAGTTGCCAAGGTTGGAGACCCCTGGTCTACATAACTGAAGGCCTTTCTGTAATCAGTGAAGAACATAATGATATTTTTTGGAAATTTCTAGGACTCTAAACTACAGTGGGAAGCTGGAAAAGAACATCTTGAAAGCAGTTAATGGACAGCCACTTCTCTCCTGTTATCAAGAGAAGTCCCTTGAAGTCAAACTCAACTCAATGAGACATTACAAATGAAGCAAATCATTTCACTAAATTCATGTCTTTGACTTACTTGTGCTGGATCCACATCATTCAGCATCACTATTGATGTGCAATGGTAGTCTAGAACCAGTCTCCAGAAATCTTTGACAGTATTTGGTAAAGGATGCTGAGTGACTATAAAAGCTGAAGGCTGTTTATAACTCTGAAAAAGAAAGAAGGGCATTTTAATGGAGGATTAAAGTCAGGACTAAAGCTATAGTAAGAAAGTAAATATAAGGGGAAAAATGCATACAAATAATATTTTATTCTATATGTTATGGAAACAGAAGAAAAAGCTTCTGTTGAAAAGCTTGGCATGGAAGCGCTTACAGCTGTTCAGACTAGGAACAGACTTGCTTTTAAACCCCAGTCTTCAATGGAACTTGGAGATAGTGAAGATATATAAATATAGATATAGATAGTGAAGATATATAGCCTTAAAGTTGCACCAGACGTTCCTGTTCCTGGTGAAATGGGTACATAAGCAGAATTCCATCAAGCACAAGGAAGAAGGAATGGGAAGCAAGGCTTATTTTAGGAATAGATAAAAGGTAGGTACTTGTGTGATGTTTATGGACAATGGGTTAAAAAAACAACACCAAGATAGCAGCTGTGATAACACTTGCTCCTTTTTAATATATGTCAACACATATAAAAAAGGGGCAGTATTTTAATCATGCTCTTGTGTCTGCTATGTTACTTCGTATGGCCTGAGGTGTACTATTTGACAATTTGAAGAGGAAACAGCCATGAAATAAGGCTGATATCTCTTGCCTGGTTCCCTCCAGATGTATCCAACAGCTGTGTGTCTTAAGGTCTACAACTATAGGGCAACGGGTTGAAAGATTCAATAAAAGTAGCAGACAAGGGCTTTGCTGAGTGCAATATGACAATATATGTTTGATACTGTAGGCAATACCAATCACTAGCATAACCACTAATGCGATACTCTCACCTTTTGAACATACAACCTTTCCATGTATCTTTATTATAAATGATATACTGTAAGTGCTAACCGTGAAACTAGTAGTCATATCGGAAAAGATTGCTTTCACGGAAGATTGTTGAGAATGTCTTTGTTCTTTTTCTGAAGTCTGCATTTTGGCATGTGTGTATATATGTGTGAAAGCCTTAATTACTGCTGTTCTTAAATGTCAGGAGATACTCCACAAATCTCAAAAGAATGTAAAACGTATTTAAGTGTCCTTTTACTTAAGTGATGTAAGCATATTAAAACTTCCATCTCTGCATTTAATGTGGATAGCAGTAAAAGTATCCTTAGCAAATGTTCATTCAGTTAGAAAAGAATCAATTGACTGAAGTAATGGCCTGTGTATTATCTGCGCCAGCAGGCTTTTTCCCCTCTTCTATTCATTACTATGAAAATGAAAAAGAAAACTAAAATTTTCTCCCTATATTATTATGCTGACTTAAAGTCTCATTTATGTGTGTGCATGATACTGTATGTATACAAAGACACACACACACACTCTGAAATAAGCACCAACAAGAATGTATATATTTGTAGCCTTAATTGTATAATGAATTACTCTTCACAGTTAATATGCATACATTACATATGAGGCATACTTATTAAATTCACAAACTGCATCAATCTATTTTGTTATTTATTGAGTTTTGGTTTGGTTTGTTGTATGATCTAAAACATTGGTAGTATGTAAATTGTCCAGCACTATCACTATAAAGGTTATCCTTCAAACCAATTTCAATTCCAAGA
This sequence comes from Laticauda laticaudata, assembly GCA_004320025.1. Taxonomy (NCBI): domain Eukaryota; kingdom Metazoa; phylum Chordata; class Lepidosauria; order Squamata; family Elapidae; genus Laticauda; species Laticauda laticaudata. The sequence goes on from BHFT01059053.1 coordinate 61,132, forward strand.
GGTTTTAGGGACACATCTGCACGGTTCTTGGCAACAATATAAATGTGGTTTGCCATTGCCTCTCTTTAGATTTTTTTCCCGGTTTCCCAGATCAGTCTTCTTCTTTTGGTATTTTTCTGTTCCTTTATTCATGCACTGATGAGGTTTGACTCTATTGGGCTTTTTTGTGATCAACCAAGATCAACTAAATATTGCCACCCAACTGGCCAATGTAATATATGAAACTTGATATATGATGCTTGCTTGTTAAAAAAAGTTTATGCAATATGAAGTTGGCTGGACTATGGTCTTCTCTCAACAAATATTTTCATATCTTGCAGCTATACAACTTACACTGAACGTATCAGAATGTTTAAAGATTTTAAAAATAAACTCAGGAAAGCAAATTTGAAAGATCTGAGCCCTTTAAGGGGCCAAGCTTCTTACAATTTTCCAGGTACTTTCATATCAGGCAGATACCTTTCTAGCTAACAAAAACAAGACAAGAGCTTACATCCATCAGTGCAGCATTAATGTAATTACTGCTTTCTCCATCTATTGTGATAAGGAAAGGCAAACATCTGTCTGGAGGAAGAACATCCATACACCGATTCTTCTCATGATTCCGGGGTAAAAGTGCAATGCTGCAATCTTCTACCCGAAGAGTTGGGGTCACCATGTTTAGAGTCTACCAAAATAAGATAAAATGAATTTGACAGAAAGTTACTCAAGAATGAATATGTCTTCAGGGTTACATTGATTTCCAGGGAATTAAATTTTAAGAGAATTTATGCTTCATAGAATAATATAAAAAAATTAAGCTAGCTAAATTTAGCCCTACAATAAAAAGCTATCTTGCAATATTTGCCTTTTGAAATATACTTCAATCATTGACTTACCCTAAATTCTTCTTTGATCTGACTTGAATTGGTTTGAGGATCAAGTTTATTCATTTCATAATAGACTGATCTAACTTGTGAAGCTAAAACCGAGGTATCTCCACATAGACAGGCTTCCAATATTGCATCATGTATGAATACATACTGTTCCTAGAGAAATTACAAAAAACAAAACAAAACCAGACAGTTGGAATAATGTTCCATAGCTGAATTTAACACATACTCATTCTATCTGGCATAATAAAACCAAATTTTAAAAACTGTTCAGTTTGTCGATTTTCTTATTAAAAGTCTAAGAAAATAAGAATTAAAAATGCCTGAACTTGAGGTCTACGGCCCAGAGGAAAAAACTGATATAACCCAAAATATTGGGTCCAGCCAGGTCTAGCTTTTTGAGGTTGGTTATATGCTGCCACTTTGTTAAGCATAATATCCAGACAATAAGGAAGCTCACAAAAGAGTTGTAGGGCACTTGACATTTAAATTTCAATATGTGACAAAACAAAAGGCATTTTCATTCTATCCAATATGACAACTGAAAATGAGAGAATGCTTAGAATACCTCTGTTTGCACCATGTTAACTCTTCGAGATCGAAGTTCTCTGACACAGTTGAATATATCTACAACTCCTTCTCTTTCTGCCATGTCTAACATAATGTCAATGACAATGAAACATCCAGTTCTGCCAGCACCTGCACTGTAAAAACAAAAGCACAATTATTATTATTTTATAATAATTCAATTCCTTTCACCAAAATGGAAAGATTATGTCTTTCTTGAGTGACATGCCAAAAAAAGCTCATGACAGAGCCAGTCACACACTTTGGTGTACTGGTGAAGGCACCAAGCTAGAAACCAGGAAACTGTAAGTTCTAGTCCTGCCTTAGGCACAAAATCAGCTTGATGACCTTGGACCAGCAAATCCAGAAAAAGAAATCCACAGAGAATGAATAAAATCTTCTCAAAATGTCAGTTTTAAAGAATGCTTTTAATCACCACATAGTTGAAGAGAAGACACTCTTTTCTTGGAAAAAACAACTTTGTGTTGCAAAACATTTAAATATCCAAATTATTATCTTCTGAAGCTTGTATCTGCCTTGTGGAAAATCCTAGTTGGAATTAATGAGGAAATTCCTTTCCAATTGAAATAAGAACAATGAAGGATTCTTCAGGATTGCAGCAGTGTTAAATCTCCTCTCCAGGCCTGGAAAGATCTTGTTAAAGCCCATGTCCCACTGCACCAACGGATGCAAAGAGGATGTAAAACAGACAAAAAAGCTTGCCATCCGTTGGAA
>BHFT01059055.1:0-16514 GCA_004320025.1 Laticauda laticaudata
GCATCTCAATCAACAGGACTAAGCCAGCTCCTCTGGGAGCTTCCCTCCACACACTGTCCCATGTGTCTCTAGGGCTAGGCACCCCAATGCTGATCAGACCAGCACTCCCGAACCACTGCACCTCCACAGCACCTGGACCTTCACCCCTTGAAGACCCATGTGCACGCCTCAGAGTGGACTGAAAAAGTGTGCCAGAGACTGGGTTGTTTACCTGTTGACTTTATCTTTGCCTTGGGACACTTTTCTTGGTTCATTTTGTTTTGTAATAAATCCTACAGTTTGGTTATTAAACAAAAATTTATCTTTGCTTCACACACTGGTTCAGTTCTTTTTAGTAAATAAAGTCTTGGTGGAAACTATAGAAATGGTTTATGCCTTTGCATGCTTGTGGATGGGTAAGCATAGCTGTGGGATGGGCAGGGGATACTGTGGGATGGGGTAATAGCAGTGGGATGGTTAAGGAATAGCAGTTGGGATGGGCAGGGATACCTGTGGGATGGGTAATAGCTGTTGGATAGATATAGCCTCCAGTGCAAGCATAGGTGGGACTGTATGGTCCACCCTCCAGGTGCCACCTATGGCCCTTTATTATCATAAATTTAATCAGTCATCACACATTTCAAGATAAACAACTTCTCTTTTATTACAATGCCCTGTTCATTGTAGGGGCCACTCACATACCATGGCAAATCTCATCATGTGATGAGACAGGCTGAAAGGAGCATCCATTAAGCATCCCACCATCCTGTAATTGACTCCACTGCTCCAGCTGGGAGTTGCACCAGTGTTTCAGAGGTTGTTGCTGCTTCTTCCGGTTTACGTGAAGCTCTGTTGGGGCCTGGCACCATCCACAATGTCTATAAGGTTTAGTCTTGGCCTCCATTCACCAGAATCCATGTGCCCCATTGCTTTTTGGTGTCCAGCTGACCTGTTCTGGCAACACTGGCGTAGCGGGTGCGCGTGAGATTCCTGCAAGGATGCGCAAGCTTCCACGATTGTTCCTGCACGGTCTCTGGATTGATGCTGCATGGTGGTGAGAAGTACCTGGAACCTGTTTGGCAGGAGCCAAAGCGTTCTCCACCACCGCGCTTGCCCTGGACAGCCTGTAGTTGAAGATCCTCTCTTCACGGGTGAGGCATCTGGAAAGTGTAGGCTTCATGAGGTAGTTCTGAGGAAGAAGCGTCACCCCATGATGAAGTTAGGCACATCTTGCTGTGTCGTTGGCAAGGGGGTCTGGATCTGGGAAAGCCATGATGAGGTGTGTTCCAACCCCTCTTGAGGTGACTAGCGTTGTATACCTGTGGCATCTGAACTGACCCTTGCCTGAAGCATCGATGTTACATGAACTTGAGTCAGCAATCGACCAGGCGAAGAGGATGATACTGAAGAGCCCTTGTAGTTGAAATATTGGACGGCCTGAACTTGGCTGGAACTTTGCAGGCCACGTGCTTGCCATCTATGGCTCAACGTGTGGGGAAGTTCCCACTTCTGATACCACTGCCTGCAACTTTCTTTCCCGGAGGCACCAGGTGCGCAGAGTCATGCTACCTTCAGCCCAGGGTCCAGGCTGGGCCGAAGTTGGTGTTTTCCTTAGTCAACCTGGGGTCTCAAGCCGCTCCAACAACTTCGTCAACACATGGCTGGTGCCATCCTCCAATGAAGTGATGGAAGGCACGACGTGCTTCGGTTCCTCAAGCTCCAGCATCACTTGTCATACACTCCGTACTCGGCTTTTCTAGCGATCCATCTTCAGACCAGACACTTGTTGGACCACCTCCATTTTCCTTGCGAAGAACAGGTGAAAGAGCCTGAAGAGGGCTTCGCACTGTGGAGAAATAATGGTGGCTACCAAAAGAAGTGTGCCGATCCATGGTGGGGATGACTGGATGGCTGTGGAAGAGCAAGAGGAAGAGCAAGAGCAAGGCTGGAAGAGGTCTGCACACCAGGGCTGCTGGACTGAAAGTGAGATCCAGGTGATTTCCTCCCCCTTTTTATAGGAAATAGAGGTTTTCTGCTAGGTATTCTTCTGCATCCTCTAGGCATACTCCAGACATCCTAAATATCCAAGATACGTCCCCTATATGAACTTTTTTTCCGTTTTAATGCTTTATATGCGAGCTGTATCCACTTACATCCTTTCTATCTCCATGCTACTCACGCTTTGCGGAAGTTCCCTGTCCATTTCGCTTCCTCCCTCTTTCCGTTTTCCACTGGAACGGATGCGAGTTGCACGGATGCACAGCGGATACCTAGTGGATACAGCGGACGTGTAACGGATGTAGAATGTTTGTTCCCTGTATGTGCAGCAGATTTAGAATGGACGTGGCGGAAAGTTCATCTGCTCAAAAAGTTTTGTGCAGCTCAAAACTTTTTGAGCGGATGAAATGTCGGTCGACGGATGCTGGACGGATAGAACGTATGAATCACGCATGCAGTGAGTACAGAATGGAAGCATCGCGTTAACCAATGGATGGCAAGCGTTAAGCCCCTGTCACACAGCACCAATGGATGGAAAGAGAATGTAAAACAGAGAGAAACACTTGCCATCAGTTGGTTAACGCGATGCTTCCATTCTGTACTCACTGCGTCAGTTTTTCATCCTCTCTATCCATCCAGCATCCGTTGACTGACATTTCATCAGCTCAAAAAGTTTTGAGCTGCACAAAACTTTTTGAGCGGAAAATTTATCCAACGCATCCGTTCTGCATCCACAACGCATATGGGAAACATCCGTTCTACGTCCGTCGTCATCCATTAGGCATCTGCTATATCCGCTAGGCATCCGCTGCACATCTGCGCAACTCGCATCTGCTCCAGCAGAAAACGGAGACAGGGAGGAAGTGAAACGGACGTGGAACAGACACAAAGTGTAAGTAGCATGGATGGAGAAAGGATGAAAGCAGATGCAGCTCACATACAAAGCATTAAAACGGAAAAATCGTTCGCATAGGGGACGTATCTCGGATATTTAAGATGTCTGCAGGATGCCTAGAGGATGCAAAAGGACACCGGCGGAAAACCTATATTTCCTATAAAAAGGGGGAGGAACTCACTGTGATTCTCACGTCAGTCCAGGCAACCCTGCGGTGCAGGACCCCTTTCAGCCTTCATGCTGGCTCTTGCTCTTCCCACAGCATCCAGTATCTCCAACATGGATCATCACACACTCCTTTGGTAGCCACCATCGTTCTACACCAGTGCAAGCCTATCTACAGGTTCTTTCAACCTGTTCTCGCGAAGGAAAAGGAGGCAGGCCAAGAAGTGTCTGGTCCGAGATGATCGCCAGAAGAGCTGAGTACGGAACTGTATCAACAAGCTTGATGGTGGAGCTGAGGAACGAAGACGACTCGTGCATTCCAGAAGATTTCATGAGGATGCCTCCAGCCATGTTTGATGAAGTGTGGACGGCTGAGACCCAGGTTGACCAAGCAGGAAGTACCAACTTATGGCCAGGCCCTGGACCCTGGGCTCCAGGTGGGCACTTGACTCTGCACCACCTGGCCTCTGGGACCATGTACAGGAGCATTGCGTACATCTGCAGGGTGCCACACAACAAACTCAGCATTGTGGTCAAAGAAGTGTGCAGGCCATCATCAAGAATGACTCTGAGAGCTCCTCCAGTGCCCCTCCACTGAAGAAGGCTGGAAGAAAAGTTTGCAGAGCAAGTGGTATCAGAAGTGGAACTTCCCACACGGTTGGAGCCACAGATGGGAAGCACGTGCCTGCAAAGCTCCAGCCAAGTCAGGGTCCACTTATTTCAACTACAAGGGCTTCTTCAGCATCATCCTCTTCACCATGGTCGAATGCTGACGACAAGGTTCATGTTACATCGATGCTTTCAGGCAAACAGGTCAGCTTCAGATGCCCAGATACAATGCCAGTGACTCAAGGGGGAGCTGGGAACGCAACCCATCATGGGGCTTCCACCCCACTGCGTATCTTAACCCATCCCACAAGCATGCCAAAAGCTTAAACCATTTCTAAAAGTTTTCACCTAAAGGCTTATTTAATAAAAATAAATGAAGCCAAGTGGTGAGCGAAGCAAAGATAATCTTTTATTAAATAACACTGTAAAAGAAAAATGACCCAAGTTTCCCAAGCAAAGATAAAGTTCAACAGGTAGCACCCAGTCCTCTGGCAACTTTCTCTTAGTCACTCCTGAGGAGGTGCCCAGTCTTAAGGGTAAGGGTCCAGGTGCTGTGGAGGTGGCTGCTGTGGAGTGCTGTCTGAGCGTCATTGCAGTGCCTGGCCCCAAGAAGACAACAGGGAAATGTTGTGGAGGAGCTCTCAGGAGAGCTGTGATGTTGAGAGCTCCCTTCCTCCACGACCATGGCGGGTGTCAGCCCCAAGACCGATGACAGATGTTCTGAGGCCCCGAGGCTTGGCTGTGGGGTGGAGGAAGGAGCAGTATTGTGGGGATGTCTGAGTCTGCAGCTGAGCGAGGTAGGCGTAGGTGGCATCTGTGGCATGGGTGGCATGGGTGGCATCAGTGCATGGGTGGCATCGGTGGTGGTGGGTGGCATCGATGGCATCAGTGGGCATCAAGTGGCACCGTGGCGTTCGATGCATCCTGTGCCTGGACGGGAAGGGCTGCCCGTTGCTGCGGACGCTCATGTGTAGCTGTAGCCTTGGTAGGCCAGGGCCTGTGAAAGCCTTGGAAGCGGCATGTGACAATCACCTGAGGTGGGAGGAGCAGACTGGACCTGGGTCCGGAGTTAGGTTCAGCGTGGGTCGCGAGGGTTGTGAAAGAGACGGTGATCCTGTCCTTTATCACCTTGGTACTGTGATTCGGACATGTTGAGGTCTGTACGTAGGTGAGGAAGGGCTGCGGTTGGATGGAAAGGGATGAGATGTACGCTGCTTCTGATGGTTTCCCTGACTCCAGCAGGCAGTGTGGCTCTGCCCTCCTGTCTGGCTCTCTGCCTGCTTTCTGTGGAGGTGGAAGCTGGGGGTGGATGTGGGTTAGTCCCTGGTGGAAGTGCCGCTCTCTCTTGCTCCATGCAGTCAAGGGGATCCCTCATGCGCTCGCCATGATAGTTGCAACTGTCGGGGGGTTCTCCATCGTGGATGCTCCACAGATACTTGCCTGAGACACCAGGAGCTGACTCTGGCCCAGAAGAAGGACTGGCTCTCTGTGCTGCTCGAGAAGAGAGGGTTGTTAGAGGGCATTGACCCTCGATGGCGGATCTCACCCTCTAAGAAGCTGCCACTTTGGCCGATCCACATAGTCTCTTCGGTCCGTAGTCTTGACCGTGGCCTGGGCCTGATTCTGAGGTGCAAGCTTCCCGTACCAGGTGTTGCATTGTGCTTCCACAGCCGAGGAGCCACCTCCAAAGTGTAGCCCGAGGCTCTCCACTCTCTCCTCAAGCAGCCTGCTTCCTTTTGTGGCCGTCTTGATAGAGCCTGTATATCCCTTCCAACAAAGATACCCCGTCTCCCTCAGCCATTTTCCAGCACCTCAATTCCACAGTTCCTCTTCGATGGAGTACTGCCTCCCTCTCCATTCTGTTCATGCGTATGCTCTTCCTCCTCTGGCAGGCCATCTGGGCCCTCATCAGAAGGGGCTCAAGGTGTGTAGGGGCTGCTCCACCACACCACCACCACCAGCAGCAAGCAACAACAACACTAGCAGCAAAAGCAGGACCAGCAGGACAGTAGGACTAGCTAGGACCAGAGCACCAGCAGGACCAGGATGCAGCAGCAAGCAAAGGAACACCAGCAAGCCGCCAGCCAGGGGACCCAGGAGGCACCCAGCTAGCACCAGGAGGATAGGAGCACCAGGAGCACCAGGAAGCACCAGCAGGACAGCAGGACCAGGAGCAGTGACCAGCTAAGAGTAAAGCAACCAGCCAGAAGCACCAGCACCAGGAGCAGCACCACAGCAGAGTAAGCACCGCCAGAAGCCCAGCACCAGGAGCAGCGCCAGCAGAACGCCAGCAACCAGAAGAGCAGCCCAGCAGTAAGAAGCCCCAGCGAAGCCAGAATCAGGGCCAGGGGGTGGGATGGTGCCCTGTCGCCTCTTGCCAAGGCTGCAGCAGATGGCAGAGGCTTTCTGCTTCTTCCCCATAGTTCGTTGGCTGGCTGGCTGGCTGCCTGGTTGGCTGGCTGGCTAGCCGGCTGGCCTGGCTGGAGCTGTGTCTGGCAGCAAGGTCTTTCCTCTGAAGGGTGACCTGCTTGTGAAGCTGCTTCCTTATGTCCGCGGGCTGACGCCAATGCATTCTCCCTGCCATGCGCATGAACGCTTGCATTCCTGGCATCGCTAGGCACCGCAAGCATCCGCTAGCATCCGCTAGCTTCCGCTCTGCATCAGCTTCATCCACTCGGCATCCGCTCTTGCATCCGCTCTTCCTGCTGCGCGTCCACTCTTCTTGTGCTTCCCCGGAAGCCCTGCGGATGTGGCCATCACTCCCATCCTCTTCATCCACTAAGGGCTTCCGTGGAGCATCCATTTCAGCATCCTGGCTACATCCTCCCCCCGTCCGTTTCCTTTCCGTTGTTGTCCGCTCTGTTTATGCAAATTCGGGGCACTTTTGAGAGCGGATAACAACGAATGGAACATTTTCTCGTCCGCTGTGTCCTTTTTACAAACGTTTTGCATCCGTCGGCTTATGTGACAGGCCCTTTAAATATTGAGGAAACTGTAAGGAAAACATTGTTTCAATATTCAGGGGGAAACATCAGGGGAAAAAAGGAGAAGGGTTCACTTAATTCTATTTTAATTTATTTTCACATTTTAATGAGAAAACCTAAACCAAGCCCTAGTTCTTTTAGATTCTTATTATAGAAGCACTAAATGTGTTTCTTTGTTTTTAGCAAGAAAAGGGGTATTACAATTAATGCAATATCTCTAATGGAAAAGGAAGTATTTCCACAAAAAATTAATAATAGCCACTTAAAATTATGAGTTAGGGATGAACCAAAAAAGGCCAAAAAAGGCCGTGAAGAAGTTAAACTTTTAGAAGCTTAGTTGAGCTAAGATTTTTAAATTTATTTTGTCATATTAACAACTCTCAAAAAGGGGATTTTGAAAGAAATGGGAGGGAGGCTTGATATAGCCAGAAATGTAAAAAAAAATTACCATATGGACATAGATAAAGAGTTTCTACATAGAACACGAATTATTGTATACCCTTTTTATGAAACAGATGGTAAAGAATATAGTTGGGTAGATTATTATTTATAATAAAAAAGAAAGTTAATGATTCCTGCAATTGACCCACACACTGATGTCTTGCCATAGGAAGAAAAATAATTTAATACATTCTGGGCAACTAAATATCAATGCAGTTAAAAAATCAGTTGGTTTTTTTTTTTAATTAATTTAGTTTAAAAAATGTTTTCCTAGATTATTTTTAAGTATGAGGGAGAAACGCTAAAAATGAGACTGGACCCTGGTATGGTATGTTACATTATGCTATTATCCTGGTCTCTGGAGGTTATGAGAGTCTGGATGATCAACAACAGGCTTCAATAGAACTGTGGCAAAAGTGAGTTTCTCTGGGTTGTTGGGTCTGTTATTTCTGGGACTATGCCATCTTTGGTGTGGGATAAGGTTGTATGGGGTCCTCTACCTAGACTTACCAATCCTGCTCAAAGAGCAGGTGGCAGGCATTGTAGGTGAGCCTTCACAGAGCTTCATATTGTGCACCAGTTAGGCTATGCCTGGATGGGAGGTGGCTCTGCTCACAGTTACTCTTGATTAGTCTTCTCAACATTGGACTAGTGTAGTGTCCTAGTGTACAGGAAGCTGCCCTTGAAGAGCAGCTAAAAGCTTCCGTTGATGCAAAATGCAGTGGCACACACAAGTAGTATGTGCTTCTGAAACAGTACATGTTATGCCTCTGCTCCATTAGCTGCACTGCCAATCTTCTTCTGGGTCCAGTTCAAGGTACTAGTTTTGATCTATAAAGCCCTTCATTAGTATGCAATCATGTTATTTAAGGGACCTCCTCTCACCCATTACATCTGCTCATCCCATCAGAACTAGCAAGAGAACCATGTTGTGGGTCCTGTCTCTCAAGGACTACACTTGGTGGACCTGAGAAAAGGGAGTGTGTGTGTGTGTGTGTGTGTATGTGTGTGTGTGAAATATTAAATCAATAATGACAATAGTTAAGAAATTAGAAAATGTATCCACCACCCAGAGTACAAATTCATTATACATTTTTTCCAAATACATTAAAACAGGGCTTCCCAACCCCCAGGCCATTGGCTTCCAGGAACCAGGCCACACAAGCAAGTGAAGCCCCATCCATGGACAGAATCCTGGCAGTGTGTGAAACCAGACACATCCCTGGTCCACAAAAAACTGCCTGGAACTTATTCCTGGTACTCAAATAATTGGAGGATCACTGCATTAAAGGATATCAGTAGCAAAAGAAAGAAGATTTGATTCACTATGTACAGTAATAATAGAATCTAGTCCCAATTAATGATAATATAATTTGTTTGAAAATAACATCAATTGATTTCCTTCCAAAGTAATAGATGCCAAAGCCTAACCAATTTTGCACACTTTAAGGGTGCCCTTGGCCAATGTTCTATTAAATGGGAAATTTACTACTTTAACTCCGGCATAGCTAAGGAAGACTTAAACCTATTTCACTCATGGCCTGTGGATGAATTGAAGACAATGTCATGGGGATAGAATAGAAAAAGTTGTCTATTATTGGGTGCAAATAAAGACAGACTTTGAGAGGCACAAAACTATTAAAGATGGACTGAAGAAACATAATTTAGGTAAACACTGCAATACTTCACAAATTAGATACCTCACAAATTAGATACATCATAATTTCTTATCAATTTTAAAGTTCTTTGGACATTAAAAACATGGAAGAAGACATTCTAGTAACATGATAGTTCCAGAAAAGTTTTTCAATATTCATTAAAAAACAGATGTCAATTTTCCCTGGCTTTGCCAGAAGTCTACAGATTAGAATTATTTTAGTTCTCAGAGTAGAAATGCCACTTTGTTCCTGTACAAAGAAGCATCGACTTCTCCTTACCAAATGCTATGAATATTTGATATGTCTCCTCATTTAGAAATCAGTGATAAGTGAGAGACTCCATGGAATCTTTCTCCAGCCTTCTGCCTGATTACTTCACTGTCACACAGGCCTTAATGTAAAAGTATTTCTGATACAATGTATGATACACTTATTATATATACACTTATATATACTATAGATCCCTGTCTTTGTTGGATTTTATTGTGAGGCATATCTAATTAGGTCTATCAGATAATTATGAGACTATTGTTGTTCAGTAGGAAACTGGAAGTATCTGACATCCCAGTTACACATCATCAAGAATAGTTGGTTTAGGTAGATGGTTAGCATATAAACTGAGAAAGGAGAAGGAATCAAGGAAAATATTGAAACTAATAGATGATCAAGGTCAAGTCTGTTGTGGTAATAAGGAGAAAAAGGAAATTATTCGAGATTTTTACGGGCAACTATATAAACAAGAGAATATTCCAGCAGATACTGTATTTTCCGTCACCATTTTGTGGGAGTCTATTTTTCTTTCTTAAATCCTGGATCTGATGAAGGGGTTTCCGTTTTCGAAATTCTTATGCAATCTTCCAGCAGAATTGGTGTTTTCCTGTGACTATGAGCAGACAGTCACTTCATATCATTGCACTCATGAAAACAGCCGATCTTCTCCTTCACACTCCTGTGGAGCAATGCATGGATTGTTGGCTCACGACTTGGGAAGCCATTTTTATTCAGAACTCAAGCCGGTGCCACATTTAGTGCCTTTAGGAAAATTTGGAGGGGTTGTTTTCATTGGCAGAGTAGCAAGATTAAACTTCAACAACATTCTTCTTTTATAAAGTTTTTAAGGGAACAAGTCACCCTGACCCTGGGAGAAGGAAAATCGCTCTGGCAGAAATGTCTCCCATTGGGGAGTATGGTGATTCGACCATGTGCATGGACACTTAAAGGTTGGTGCAGGGATGAACTTTGATTTTCAATTGGAAAAGACGAAAAAAACCAGGAACTCTCACATTCGGGTTCTCCCAGACTTATCCAATACTTCTTTAATTATTTTTTTTTCTTTTTTGATGAACTTGTGTGTTCATGTGGGTCCATTTCAAAAAATCAAGCGAAAGAAACATTTAATCATGAGAAAAATACCTTTTATATGCAAATCAATTGTTAGCAAGAGAAAAGCAATTTTTCCTGCCCATATTCTGAGAAATTGGACGCACAATTTGGAAATTAAATCACATGCATTACAAAATCATGGCAACATTCCCACCCCCCAACTAAGTCAAACTGGCTCATCCAATTAAAAGCTGTGTATGCATCACTGATGGGCATCCAGATGCGTCCCATGAGGCTCTCCTGGCGTTGTTCTCTTTGAACATGTCTAGTGAATACTAAAGAGTATGCAGCTGCGCATAGCATCAAGAATTAGAAACCTAAGGATAAGAATGTATTCCCCCCCCCAGGTTCTATACAGGCTTCTTATTCATAAACACCTCTCATCCACTCACATCTCATGAACTTGTATTCCACCTCCTCCTCCCCGAACACATACTTTATACAGCCAACAATAGATGCAAAGAAGTTGAAGGAAGGAGAAGGAAAAATCTTGGGGCCTGACATTCCGCCCACCTCCTAGGAAAACCAAGAACCGTGTCGTCTGAGATTCCGCTAAAAAAAAGAATAAAAATAGTAGTAAATTAGATAATCATATCTATGTGTGGGTAACGCAGGTAACCACACTATTTTTTCGAGGTGTATTTCAGGGGAAAAATTAGACAAAAATGCGGTTGAGCATAGGTGTTAGAGCTCTAACACCTTCGCTAGATTCACCCACTCCCAGCCTTGGAAAGAATGATAATGTTTCCAGCAACCATAATACATGTCCAGGTTTCGACGCCCTCTCGTTTATAATTAGAATCAAAAATTCTTTAACTTCAAAAATGATTTTATATCGTTACCATATCAATTAGCGAATGTTTACAGGTGGTGGGAGGGCGGTAGGGGGGAAGAGGGGGGACGATTCAACCCTGAGTGGTCTCGAGGGAAGGGGTGCGATGTGGTATTCAGTTTTTTGTAATAATTAACTAATGTGGACACGGGGTTGCAAATGTGAATCGTTTCGTAGAGTTTTTTAAATTTATATTGTTAGTTGGATGCCACGAGAGATTACCGATGTTCGTCTCCAAGGTGGGATTTGAGAGAGAGGTGTGTTCAACGTATTAACTTAGGTCCAAAGCTTTTTGTGACACTTTTGTCGTGTTTTTCTCGGAGGCGTTGGCAGGGATATATTTGGTGAGAATAAAAGACCTCATGTCACCCACCCGATTATGTTTGAGGAGTTCTCCTTTTTATCTGCAAATTTTTTTATAATGAAGCCTTATGAGCATCTCATCTACATGCTTTACGGGGATTGTGTCTAACCAGCCAGTAAGCTAAAAAAGCTATGTTATCCATTACATCTTATGACTGAATTGTTTTTAGGTTGATAGTCCCAGGAAGGCCTTCAGTTGATGCGGTACAATCATGTCCCAAAGGCCACTTTAAATGAGTTAGTAAGAGTGAAAACATATACTACTAGGTTAGACAAATTATTATTATGCCACTTCACTTGGGATGCCAATAAGAAGCCCCAATGTTATCTTGCGTTGATTAATTATAATAACATCGAAGATATCAGTCACCAATATTATTCTCCTCTCACAAGCCGCCCATTGGCTGTTACATGTGCATGGTGCGGAGTCCTAAGCCCTGGGGCAGAGCCCAATAACTTCAAGAATTCCTTCCAACCTCTGATAAGTAAATTGACACCCCTGTCGAAATGTATTACATTCAGGGAAACCTCCCATGTAACCTGTGGATATGGAAAAAATAAACAAGTGTTACCAATGTTCTGCAGATTGGATTATTCGGACAAGGTATGAAATGTAACCACTCGTTTGGAAAACAAGCAGTTCACTACCCAATAAATGTCCATTCGCCTCCCAATCTTTCAAGTAATTTCACGGTTAAAATCCATTAGAGATTTCTTCCATGAGTGTTGGTCTGGCCACTATTCTTTAGTAACCCTGCTGCGTTTACCAGGAGGCTGTTTGGCTGATGCACAGATCGAGACAACTAGCTACCCTTTAACGTTTCAAATGTACCTTTTTCAGTGGTACACACCCCAGAATTGCCTATGTTAACCAAGATGCAGGTTTTTCACAAATCGAAAAAATGACTATCGCCTTATAGAATATCTCTGGTATTGAGCGTTTGCCTGTAGATAATTTGGTTTCTAGCTTTGCATGAGGCACAAGTTATAATTCGTTTTGGGCCCCTTTTCCCATTGCCAAATCCCATACCCCTCTAACCGTTACAGTTATTTGTGATGTGAAAAGAATTCAATTATCAAGTATTTAGCAGCAATTAAAATCTACTTAACTAAGCTGCTCAGTCAATCATTTGGATAGATCAACCTCTTCTTTCTGGGCTCTGGTAACCAACGTGGAGCTGCAAACTGTTTGGTTGGACAATTCTGCCATACCACTTCTAGCGAGCAATATTATATTAGGTAATCTAGATAAAGCATCGCCCATCGACCAGTTCCATCCTCCTGGAATTACTTTCAAATTGAAAATTTAAAAGCTAAGGAGTACTCGTAGCGTTTGCAGCCGAACTGTGCTTTGGGGAGACACGTTCCAAGGCCGTTTTTCAAAAAACTTCCCGAGAAGGTATGTTTATATTGAGCTCCATTCCACACCTCCAAATGAGGGTTGCTTTGCAATTCTAGAATGACTCCACTAGTTTCACATGTTTGTTCCTTCCATTGAGTTCTCCCATGCAGATAAGTGATATCAACTTAAGATAAACCAAAACAACCCTCTGATGTTATAGATTGTTGCATGTAACAACTCTATTTGATTCATTTGCGATAATACTGCAGGGGCCCCTGCTAGGCTCACAATGTAGAACCGGTTTGAATTGAAACAAATTCCATTTGGGCAGTTAAAAGCTAATTTTCCTTCATCCCCTTTTCCTAATTCGTAGAGGACGAGGGTGTGGGACACGGTGGGGTGTCTATGTGGGGTCGTGAGTTTCGTTGATGATTGTCTCGTTCCCTTCTCGTGGGCGTATCAGTAGTGTATGCGCAGATGAGGCTCTCTCTTCCTTCCCCAAATCAACTTTTGGTTGGGGTTTCATTTTTCCGAGCCAGGCGGCGACAAAAACCAGTATAGATGAGCCACTCCATCCCAGGCAGTGCCACAAATAAAAATACCAACTATCTAGTTCCTGTTGCTTTCCCCCATCATCATTTTTTTTGTTCTTCTACTACAACACACCATAAACATACACAAATCAATTAAAAAAGCATCTGACTCTCCATTAGTATACTTTCCGGATGTGTTCGGGTTGGATTTCATCCCAGTTCATTGTTGCAGGAGTCATTTTTGTAGTCTCAGTTTTGCAGTTGTAGTATTGCATATATTAGCACAATTCATCTGATTAGTCAATCCATTATTGCCTAATATCTTTACTGTACAGAAGAAAAAAAAAATAGACTTATACTTTTTTAAATCACTTTATGGCTTTTGTGAGATATCAATACTGTTTAAACAATTTTATTCTATAACAAATTCAATAATCAATAAACAATCAATCCACTAAAAAACTTATAGATATAGTTTAAGTCTATGATAGGGCGGTTATTTTTATCATTAAGCCATTTTGATTGTTAAAAAAAAATCCCAAATTCATAAAATTGCTTTATCTTTTCTTGCTCCTCTGGATTTCAAATGTTCAATTATCATACTCAGCACACATTTCAATATTTTCTTAATAATATTTCTTCTGTGATGGGTATTTCTCATTCTCCAATTTTTAGCAAATACAATCCTCAGCCGCTGGTTAAATACATTTACAATCAAATATTTCAAATCTTTTATATGTGTCAGTGTCAACATTCCCAAATAAAAAAATCTCTGGTTTTCAGAAGTCTATTGTTTCTTGTATTTTGTCCAACCACATGTGAATTTTTTTTTTAATTTTGAGTAGTCCAGATAGTTTTCTGGCAGTCTCCGCCTCACAAGTCCACCACATAGTATAGTATGAGCCAGGTATCTGAGTCGACATTCGCGAACGGTGATGGTTTTCGCATGATTTGGTTGCCGGGTTGAGACAGTTCTGGGGGGGGATCTGGTCGGGGGGGAGAAGTTGCCAACCCTGTAAAACATCTTATATACAAAGGTATTTTCTTTATATGCTGTTGACATGTCATTTTATAATTTTGAGGGACGCTGCTGACAGATTTTGCCTTTCTCTAAAATCGAATGTCCCATTATCTCAAATTCTTCGCCCACCGGCAATTCATAGTTTCTTTAACTTGTTCTTGCTGTCTTAACTTAATTTCCCAAATAAATATAAGCATAATTGATTTTTAAATCAGTTCTTATCAGTACATCCGTGGGCCTGCATATCGTTATCTAAGATGGCGAGTCGTGTATTGTCAGATAAATTCCTCCCTTTTCACGATTATATAAAATCTTCATCATAGCGGTTGGAGGTGTATTTTGCGCGATATGAAAAACCAATTATCAAGCTTATAGCGCTTAGGTCTTGTTTTGGGTTGATCGAATTTGAAGCTCCAGCCCTTTTATTTATAACAATTGCGCCATATCTTAACCTGTTGTTCTCTGTTTTTATAGATCAATTGAGATTAGGAATTATGGAAAATGTCTCAATGATGCTGATAACCAGCACCTGGAATTATTGCAATAACCATTTGTTATTTAATGTCTACGGTTGACTCCCAATTTAACCATACAAAGACGTCGCGAGCTATATATTCAATGTCTTTGCTGGAAACGATACCGACTGTTTATGTTCGCCCCTTGGATACGCATGAAAAAGCATTGCCAGCTCGCCAACCAGGGTAAATCATGGTCCTTGCTAATGTCACAATCTATGGCTTTCTAATGTCTCATCCATTCTTTGACCCACAGTCAAACTTTGCAAGCTTGATAAATACTAGGATTCCCTAATTAGGCGGGCAAAACATCCTCTAATTTCTGATCGTGCAAAAGCTTTTAGACTTTATTCCTCCTGCATTTTAGCCTTGTCCATATAAACTTCAACATGATTTTATTTAAATCTTACAAATAGTTCCTTTTCCAAGATGTCTAATTGGTAGTGTGTTTGAAGACGAAAAAAATTCTCGGGTAAAGAAAAGTATTCATCTTTAATTGTTAGAAATTCCTCCCTATTTATATGGACAGATTGCAAGTGTGTTTCCCTTTCTTCAAGTCTTGTAATTATCGGTTTGTTGAGTTTGGGTTATAATTCATTCTCTTTTTTAATGTCTCAAGACATTCTTGCGTCAAAATAATATCCCAGGATAACTTAACCTTATTGTGTAAACTTGGATTTTTTCAAAAGGATCTGTCAGTTCTTTCTCTGGTGTGTTCGTCAGTAACGAATGTTTTTGTGTAAATCTTTGTCTTTATCTTTATTAATATTTTCAAGCAGCCATCTCACCATATGTCTCGTAATCTTTCAATAATCTTGTGGAGCGGTTTCCTAACGGGTCTTCCAGAATAATAAAAGCTTAAGGTCCGTCAGCAAAAAGCTGTGTAGTTGTTTGAATTCTTGCTTTTTTAATTTTCATTCCTTTTATCTGTTTATCATCCTGACATGATTTGTCGGCTATTATTCAACACTTCCAAAGTCAACTATCTGTAATAACAAAGGAATAGAGGAACCCTTGTCTTCGTTGCCGTTTTTCTATATCATTAATAAGATCTGTAAATTCTGCCTCCATCATGGTTACCAGTTTGTAGTGTCTTATTCAATATAATGGCTATTCTATGGCTTGAATAAGATTTTCTGGCAAAACCCCATCCTGTTCCAAGTAGTAATAACAAATAAATCTGCCAGTTCACTGATTGGTCGTCAATAAGCCTTTTGAGCATCTAGAAATATCAAAGCCATTTTGCTTTTCTTGAGGATCGAGCCTCAGTAAATTTCACAAATAATTCACAAGAATATGACTCTCATAGTTGGTTCTAATTTGTCTCTTTTGGGCAGAAATCCATTTGTATCTGGGGTGATTTTAAACAATATTAAGAATTTTTTTCAAGTCTTTCATGCTTAAAATTTGAAGCAAAGATTTGTATATGCTGCATTCGGCGATAAGGAATAGGTCTATAAATTCTTTAATTTGCAAACGGGTTCGCGCTCTTCTTTTGGAATAATGTAAATATAGAGCCGTCTACCATGTTTTGGTATCATCTTATTGTAAACATAACATTCATTCATAGAACTTCTAAGCCATGGGAATGCTCAATGATTCTTGAATATTTTTATAGAAAGTGAATAACTGTTCTGCCGGAAGCCATCTGTGACTGTGCTTTCCATTGTTTTGTCTCTAAATGCGTTCTTTAATTCACCATTTTATATAACCTTCTAAATCATTTTTCAACTCTCTTAGTATCTTTTGGTAAGTTAACATTCTGTAATATTACTGTGTAATTTTGTCCTCGATCA
>BHFT01059056.1:0-27516 GCA_004320025.1 Laticauda laticaudata
GGATTGGTTCCTAATGAACCAATCCACTGCTGGCCTTTTTTGGCCAATCAGAATTGACTACTTGGAACCTTCCAAGTTATACACAACATTTCTGGGGCATTTGAACAGATCATAAGGGCATCTCAACTAAATTAATATTCTTCTCCACACTATTATTACATTTTTATCCCAACTTCTTTTCAACAGTGGTGGTGGGGGTCAACTCAAGGTGGCAAATATATTTAATGCTCCTGCCTCCAATTTTCCCCACAATAACCATGCTGTGAGGAAGGCTAAGCTGGGCTGAGAGACAGAGAGAGACTGGCCTAAAGTCATCCAGCTGGCTTGCATACCTAAGGGAGGCCTAGAAGTCACAGTCTCCTGCTTTCTACTGTATGCTAACACCTAAATCCCTACATCAAACTTGGTCTCAATGTTTTGAAGGTTAGCAGAACCCATTTCTGTTTGCTCTGCAGAGCAAAATATGCACCTGGAACCTTCTCTTTGGACTGGGGCAACAGAGGAAAGCTGAAAAATGGATGCAGGTGTTGTTCAGATTACCATCTGGGGTGGTCTGTACATTTGTCACCTGCCAACCAACAGCAATATACTGTATTCTGTAACACAGGTTAAACAATAACTCTATACTAATTGAAGAATAAAGCATATATGTCATCAAAAGCAAAAGCATGTTATGGTTTCCTCTATTTAAAAGGCTTACATTCTAGCAATATAAGATTTTCTGAGCTCTAGCTTCATTATCAATGATTGATGAACATTTGATCAGAAGAATACTTACGGTACTCTAAGCGTAGACTCTCTTAACATTAATGAAAGCAAAGCATTTGAAATATATTCAGATAATCCGGTTCTGTTTCCCAAATAGTATTTTACTTTTGTTTTGATTGTTGCTGTTTTGGGGAAGGAGACTATTATAGCAAACTCTGAGAGCCATAACTGACCTTGCTTTCTCTTTATGCCATTTAGTTCTTCAATGCAGAAACATAACTCTAGATTTTCATGCACTCAAATAACAACAATGTCAGAGAGAAAGTCTCTGATTCATTTTACTCTACGATCTCTCTGTTCAACTCCCTTGTTTTGCAGAGTAGATGCATGGAAGACATTTCAGGAAAGAAAAAGACATTTCAGGTAAGAAAATATGATTTGGGATAAAGATGTAGCAAAATACTTCCAAGTACAGTATATCATAGTTTGACCTTTAACAAAAAAAACCACCTGTATCTTCTTAAGGTTTGGAAGATCTTGTTAAGATAAGGAACATCAGTAATGATAAATATCTAAATAAGCACTCTACTATTTCCTAATCTACCCTACCTTGAAGCATTGACTTTTTGGTTGTTTAGTTTATGAGGGTGAGTAAATGTAGGCTTCAAACTCAGAGCACCCTGCCAACATCACATATGTGCCCTCCCTCTTCCTATTTTCAAATTCAAGGTGATTACAATAGGTTTTTTTCCCCATTATTTTGGTCTTGCCTTCTGGAGGATTTCTAAGTCCTATAGTCACTACATCTCTTAAAACTCTACAAACAGCCCCATCATTTCTGTTTAAAGGTTAATGAGTAAAGATGAAATAGCTGTTTTAGGCACAAGACGTTTGGTCCCACAAAATGTAACAGACATCCATATGTTACATGAAACACAAGTAATGATAAGTAAAACAGAAAAAAGGAAACATATCAACAATCTAAGCACACCACTTGTATATATAGTATTAAGCAAAAATATATCATTTCAAATTAAAAAAAAGAAAACCCTCTATTGACATAAAATTTTAAATCAGTACCAAAGGGGGGAAAAGTTACATCATTTTTTTTCATTAGTGGAAAATATTGCTACACATCTTGAATCCAGTCTTAACATCTGGAAAAATGCTTTTCCAGTTTCTCAAAATAATGTCCTTTGCAAGCCCCACATCTGATGCAAACAAAGTGCATATGAAAAACTTAACAACATACACAGTTCAGAAAAGTAGTTATAGATGACGATTGAACAAAATCATATTAGCAAGGAACATCTTGGCCAGACCACCATATTCAGAATAGCAACAGATGCTACTCCATCCTTTCTGTCTCTGTACATATATCTAGCTATATTTCACCTCACAGTCTCTGCGTAACTGTGAGATAACCATATGCTACACTGGCCTGATATACTTTGCTAAGGAGCTAAGAATGTGTCATTTTGCTCCAAATATTTTTTTTTTCTGCCAGAAAAAAGGATGGCAACCCATCTGATTTGCACTATGAAGGATCAAATCAACTTTTAAGAAAAGCTGGCAGTTGGTTACAATCACACTATGCAGGAGTGGGATTCTACCAGTTCGCACCTATTTACTAGAACCAGTTGTTAACACTCTAAACAGTTTGGAGAACCGGTTGTTAGAAGAAATTGCTGGCCTAATCCTGTAAGGAAGGCAGGAAGGAATCATTCTGGTGTTGTTTACAGAAACTGCCTCTCCGTTAATCCTCATTACATTCTTGGCAGGACTAGACTTCCTGTCTCAGGAACTTCTCTGGAGTTTTTTTCCCCTCCTTTGCTTATACTTTGCTTGTGTGGAGTGACCATTTAAAGTTACAATGGCACTGAAAAAAAGTGACTTATGACCATTTTTCACACTTACAACTGTTGCAGCAATCCCACAGTCATGAGAGGCCAGGCGAGGAGATGCGTGCCTCGATGTGAGTGATATTGAGTTGGCCACGCCCAGCCAATAACATGNGGCCACGCCCAGCCAATAACATGACCACCAAGCCATGCCCACCAACTAAGCCACGCCCACAGAACCAGTTGTTAAAATATTTGAATCCCACCCCTGACATTGTATACAATAAATTATATGGAGGGCTGGGTCACAAAATCAAATTCATTGGTTTTAACTCTCTGGCCTTGAGGTTTAGGTCCCTGGATTTCTCTACCTTACATCTAAATGCCCCAATTCTTCCCACATGGACTTCAAAATAAAACTCCAGTTCATAGACAAATCTGAACACTCCTACATAGTCTCAAATGAGAACACAAGGAACCAAGAGTTTTATCATATTATATCTCTCATTAGAGATAGTTCTTTCAGTATTATCAGCCTATAAGTGGATCTCTATTTTTTGCACTATTATATGAGTGGGATACAAGCAATTTTTATTTCTTTTTTACAGTCAAAATAATGGTGTGTGATTTTTTTGTTTTGTTGGGTTTCTTTTTTTGTCTCCCTCTCTCTCTGAGAAGTGACAGTACACACTGGAATAACTAGTAGCATCTCTCTGACTTCATCATATTTGCATATTTTCCCAGTTTCATTCAGAGATAGAGTATGATGACCCCGGGACAAGGCACAAAGGTCACACAACCAGCTGAGAGTTTAAACTCCTCTTTAATGTTCCAGATTTCCCCCCAAACACTCCCACATTCTTAGCAAGTCCCAGAGCAAAGCACATGCACACACACATGGCAGCCTCTGGATGCACACAGTCCAGCAAAGCAAAGGAACAGGAAAAGGAGTACACGAAACAAGGAACAAACAATGAGTCCACGAAGTAAGGAAAAAGCAAGCAGTCTTGCAAACTCCAAATGTCTGTACGAGCACACCCAACTCTACCAATTCAGCATTTGTTCCTGACAAATACCCCTTCCCACAGCATTTCCTTAAATGTATGCCTTGCGAAGAGGGGCGGGTGGTCTCTTCCAGAGTCATTGGGTCAGCCTATGCTGTTCCTACCTTCTCTCCACTCTCCGTACTCAGGGATCTGGAGGGGGCGGTCCTTGTTCATTGCCTGAGCTCCATCACGCCTCCTGTCCACTGCTTGTTCTCTCTCAGTCAACCTGCCCCCATTTCTCCCTGATAACAAGCCATCCCAATCCTAAGAGACCATGGGATGCCCCAGCCTGCTCCTCCCCACATTCCTCCAAAGCCAATGAAGCCGTGGTTCTCTCAATCTCCATTGGCTCCATCTCTGGATTGTCCTCCTCTGCAGATTCAGGCTCTGACATGGGCATGACATAGAAAGGAGAGGAGGGAGGGAGGGAGAGAGAGCCTGGTAATATAGACATTTAGATATTTCCCCAAGGACTTTATATGTTTGAGAAAATCAGTGGCTTCTGCAGAGTCAAGAGGGATAAGGAATAAAGGCAAGCTAGTTAGGAAGTAGCTTTATGTTAAATGGATTTTCAAGAGCACTTTATGAACAATCAGTGCCCACAATGGGTTTGATTTGGCAATCTCTAGATGGAGTTCCACTCGTAAGGTGCTTTTCATTTCTGAAAGTGTAAGGGAGAGGATGACTTTTGTCAATTACTCCTTTAAAATTGAGTCGTGGTTCATACATTGGTTCACTATATGCGTGCAGCAATGTTTGATGGGTCATCCCAGATGCAGCACTGGCCAGCATAATAATCCTCCAACTAATTTATATATTCACTTCATAACTAGGGTCATCGGGATTATCACTTTTAAAGGACAGAATCAAAATAATTGGGTCTTTGAGAAAGATTGAAATGGGCATTTTTGGAAGCAGACACTGGTACATGGGATTCAGTGATGAAACTATATGCAGAAATATTGTGTTGTATCTTCCAAGCCACTCTCAAGTACAGATCTCTATACTTAGTTGAAATGTTGCTAGTTTGGTTGGCTTCTGGATGTAACATTGGGAGGTGCAGGAGAAAGATGTTCTCTTTTTCATTATTATTATTTTTAAATATTTTTATTAAGCATATTTCATCATTTACACCACAGTTTCAATCTTTACAGCGCTTCAGTATTGGTATCACTCATAATTACATAATAGTATTTTCATTTTTCTTCCTTTCCACTTATATACGTAGCTGGTTTTATATCAATATTCTTACATATATATTTTACCTTTTCACAAATGCAAATACATATATTTCTCTTTCACCTTACTATAACTCTTAAGTAACCTTTATGTATAGTCTTTACCTTTATTCTCTAACCATTCATGCCATGTGTCCCAGATCATGTAGTATTCCATTTCTCCTTTGTCTTTTAGTTCCATAATTAATCTATCCATTTCCACACAGTCAAGCACTTTTTTTATCACCATACCTTCTGTGGGAGTGTTGTCCTGTTTCAATTTTTGTGCATAGACAATTCTAGCCACAGTTGTTAAGTGGAGTATAATACACTGAATTTTCTTACTTAAGTTTCTTTTTATTGTACCTAGTAGAAGTAATTCTGGTTTCAACTCAATTTTTTAAATTAACATAATAAACTTAAAGAGATTTTTCTAAGTTTATTTCTTAAAATATAGTGTAGACTTTGAGGAAGTTAATAGGCTTCATTAGATAAAAAGATAGAACATAGCTCCAGCAATGGCATGAAAAGGTAGCTTTTTCCCTTCCTTCTTTTATAGGATTCAACCAAACCCTTGTGCTAGGGCAGAAGTAGCCATTACCTTCTGAACCAGGATCCTAATAAAGAGTCCATATATCTATAGAATTCAAAATGATAGGAGACAGGTGGGATATAGTCACAAGAAACCTCTTACCTGGCATCCCTGAGACTCTTCTATATCAGGGGTGTCAAACTCACATTGTCATGTCCACATCACATAATGTATCAATACTTTTTTTCTCCTTCACTAAACCAGATATGGGTGTGGCCAGCACATGGTGCATCTGGCCCACAGGGAATTCGGCAGCCCTGTTCTACCTGGTTACTGGGTGTTTCCAGAGTCAAGAAGAAATTAGGAGGCAACTGGATTTAGTCATAAATTCATGAGAATCTTAAATGGGCTCAGTCTAACAGCAAACTAGCAACCAGAGTCAGGGAAACCTTTAATTAATTAATTAATTTAAGATGATTCCCAGGGCTGGCCCAATCTTTACAGGAGGCTTCTCCCAAAAGGTCTCATTCTCTTAATTTTACAAACAAAAGATAAATCAACAGTTCTGTCCCTCATCTTGCCAATTTTGCTTATTCCCTGTTAACTGAGGCAGCCAATTCATTGTTTCTAACAGGACAGTCTGCTCTTCACCAGCATTTCCACCTATATTAATTCAGACTCATTTTTTCCAATGTCATCTTAATCATCATAACCTTTTTTCTCCTTCAATTTATCATTTTCCTACTTGAGTTTTAAAAATATTCTCCTTTTTCATTTATGATCATGACTAAATGTCTTCAGGAAGATTAGTCTTTTAACCATCCCTGATGGCCAGTTGTTCTTAAAGATTGCACTCTGCTGAGCCTAACTGACAAGATCAAAGGCAACGGGTTACAGTTTTCACAACTAAACTTGTTTAAAAGTGCCAAAACAGAGCCATGCTGTACAACTCAGTTGGAATAACTGTCAGTTAATGCTTTTTTTTTTTACTTTTTGACAAAGAAACCCACAAACTAACAGAAAAGATTTTTACCTTGTAACAGAGAGACAGCAGCGGAATTCTGACTGATTAGAACAGACATCTTCCTGAAAAGAGGATTTTTTTTCCTTCTCATCTTTTTAATAAAGATTCAAGTATATATTTCTTCATTCCTTTTCTAAATTTGGGTTGGATTGATAGCAATGATTACTGATGAATCTGATGATTCTCAAATCCCATCAGTTGGACAGTATCAGATTATAGCCTTGGGGAAAAAAATAAAGAGACCACTCAAATCAGTAGAGTCATTTTTTTTCCTTTTGTAAAGGGAGAAATTCAAATTCCATGTTGTCCAAATGAAGGCAACAATAGTAGGGGCACTTACTATTTATTTTACTTTTCTTTGGTGTCAATTTTTGTTGCTGCCATGTCAAGAAGAACTCAGGGCAGCACACAATTAAAACAATGAATGGTGAACAAGTAAATAGTCATGCAATACAATGAACATTAAACAATTTTTCAAATCAAGAAACAGACTCGGAGTGGAACTCTGCTTTAGGGCTATAGGCTGTAGTAACAGAAACTTTGAAAACTCCAGTGTCATCTCTGTGGCTCAGATTAACTAAAATGGGGTCATGTGACAACATTCTGCAGACATAATAAGTTGGGGAAAATATATTTATTCTACCATTCTGATCACTACAATGTAGTCCTTAAATGCAGTTCCTTCCCATGTTCAATCAGACCCACTCTTTGTCTTCATTCAGTATTGCTCTGAGGCATCTCTTCTTCCATTTCATCTCCTGCACTTTGTTTGGAAACTAGGGGTTCATCCACGATTCATGTACAAAGGCACTTGCCCAGCCCAGCCATTCTCCCATTCCAAGAAAAACTTCAGCATTGGATCCACAACTTCCTTCTGCAAGAGCCCTTTGAAACCCAGTGAGGTCCATCAGGTGCTTGGGATGATCTAATCAAATAGATTCTATCTCCCTGCAATAAGGTCAGAGCAATAAAGTCATAAAGGGGTGATCTGTGTACAACAAGGGACAAATAGACATGCAGTCTACATTTAGATCAAGTTTCCATTGCACCAAAGCAAAAAGTAGGTCTAACATGTAAAAAAAAATGTTAAAAAAAAATCAGGCCCTAAGTATTTTTGGTCAGGTCCATAGTTACTTGGGATCTGCGAACTCCCACAATGCCACATCTAAAGAAGGCAAGTCAATCTCATAGTATTGTAAGTGTAGAAAACTCCAAACCACAGCGTCAAGAGGCTCAGATAGGAAGCCATGATGAAATAAATTGAGTAGAATACTACAACCCCCATCTATTCTCAAAAGCTCAACTTCACAAACAGCATGTAATATCTAGTTATCTGCAGAACAGCACTTCTGAATGATACAAGAGACTCCTGGATAAAAAGGGGCATCCTCTTCACACACACACACACACACACACACACACACACACACACACACACACACACACACCTGGGAATCCCAACTGGTGAAACAGGGTCTCAATGATATACACAAGTTTGGCTCTCTAATCTATGTCTTGTTATAAGCCAACTGTCATTAACAGCAATAGGTGAATTAGAAATCAATTATTACCAAATTATGCTGTATCACCCCCTTGACATTGGTTAGACTATGAACTATATGGTACTGTGTAAAGATATGAATTGCACTGAGATAATGGGTCTTCCCATGACCACTGCTGCTTCAAAGCACTAACCATTGATCGTATTCCTTAAAAATGTGACTCTTGTACTTAAACTTGTCACTGAGTAGCTGAGCAGCAGTAGCATCTATGTGAGATGATCGGTGCAGCATTGGCATCCAAACCCCCCATCCTTCTGTATATGCATTCAAAATCTGAAAATCTGAAATCTGAAAAATCATATAGAGTCAGGTCACTTTCAAAGCATTTGAGATATTTGTTGCATGTGGTTGCCTCTCCTGGATGACTAAATAATGGCTCTGCTTTTTTCTGACATCCCTTTCAATATTTGAGCAGCTGTCATCTCTCTGTTTAATCCTTCTGCTTTTTTGCATTGAATATGAATTGTTACATAAGGCTGTGTATTTTCTCCCCTGTCACTTATACTTTTTAAAAAAATTTTAATTGTAACCCTTTCTTAATTTTCTGAGCAGAAGGACTAAAAAATAAGGGTCAAAGCTTTTTGAAATTGAATTGAGACAATGCAGATTGGAGCTGCGGGTTTTACCTCCATGAACAAAATATGTCCTGAAATGACCTCATATGTCCTGGAGTGGACCTGCAACCAACAAGAGAGACCAATCACCCTTATATATTCAATATTCAATTATGATACACCAGTGAAATTCAGAGAGGAACAGAAGTTATGCAAATCTTATTGCTTAAGCCCATGTCACACCGAACCAACGGATGTAAAACAGACAAAAAAACTTGCCATCCGTTCGAAAACACGATGTACTCACTGCCTCTGTTTGGCTTCCTCTCTATCCATCCAGCATCCGTTTATGGACGTTTCATCCGCTCCGAAAGTTTTGGGCTGCCTAAAACTTTTGCGTGGAAAATGTATCCATTTCCGTCCGTTACTGGCATCTGCTACGCATCCTGCTACACATCTGTTACGCGTCCCGTTTGCATCCGCAATATCCGCTTAGGCGTCCGCTTGCGTCATCCGCGCACTGCGCATCCGCCCGGACGCAGGGAGGAAGCGGAACGGAACGCGGAACAGATGCAGAAAAGATGCAGAACGGATACCAAGCCGGAACAAAAGCGTTTAAAGACGGAAAAGTTACGAGAGGGGACCTATCATCGCGATATTAAAGGATGCTAAGGATGCCTAGAAAGGATGCAAAGGGACACCTTTATACTGCTATAAAAAGGGGAAGCATTTACTCACCTGCATCTCACTTTCAGACACAGCCCACCTGTGCAGAACTCTGCAGCCTTCATCTGACTCTTTCCTCTTCCACAGCATCCAGTCCAATTTCCACCGTGGATCATACCACACAGTCCTTTGGCAAGCCACATCCTTCTGCAACAGGAGAAGCTATCTACAGGCTCGTGAACTCTAACTGACGGGAAAGAAAAGAGGCCCAAGAAGCGTCTGGTCCGAAAATGATTGGAAAGAAGAGCAGAGTATGCGACTGAAACAAGCTGATGGTGGAATTCAGGAAACGAAGACCTCGGTCGTTCAGAACTTCATGAGGACCCTCCAGAAGTTTTTGAAAGTTGGTGAGAAGCAGCTCGCACGTGGCCAGCATTCCAAGGAAAGATAAGTTCCTTGCCTGCCCTGCTGCATGTCCTGCCTGCCAGCTCTTGCTGCCTGACCGCCTTTCCTGCCAGGCTTTCTGCCAGCCTTCCACTGCCAGGGCTTCCTGCAGGCTTCCTGCCAGCCTACCTGGCCAGGCCTTCCTGCCAGCTACCTGCCAGGCTTTCCTGCCAGCTTCGGTGCCTGCCACCTCCGTGACAACGCCAACGCAATCCCCACAACCCATCGGGGAGGAAGCAAAAGCCTCAAAAGCCTGCCCCGCCATCCTGGTCAAGGGGCCAACCTCCCCACCCTGCCCCTGATCTGCTTCTCTGGGGCTTCTTAACTCGAAGCTTGCTCCTGGCGATGGTGCTTTCTGCTGGAGGCATGGGCTTCTGCTGGGGCTTACCTGTTGAAGCTGCTCTTGTCCCTGCTGGCTCCTGCTCGTGCCTCCTGGACTTGAAATATCGCACTGCTACGTCACGCTACTGGTCCTTGCTCAATAGATACTGGCTCGTGATCCTGGTCGCTGCTCGTGCTCACTGGACTTGTGCCCCCCCCTGCCTGGTGCTTACTCTACTAAAAAAGCGCTTGATCAATAGGTCCTTTGGTCCTGCTGCTCTGATAAAAAACGCCTGCCTGCTGCTGCTGCTGATGGTGTTGATGATCCTGCGCTCTTGCTGCTCCTGCTACTAGAGCTCGATGATGATCTGATGATGCTGATTATGATCCTGCTGGTGAGGATGACAAATGAGATGATGAATGGATGAATGATAATCCTTGCTGGTGCTCGCTGCTTGGTGGGTGTGGAGGAGCGCCCTACTACTTTGGGAGCCCTCTGATGAGTCCCATCTGGTCCAGCCAAGGGAAGAAAGAGGCGTATCGAAACAAGGAAGAGATGCAAATACTACATTGATAGGCGCACCGAGGATGAGGTGCTGGAAAGTGCTGGAGAGAAACGACTATCTGTGGCGGAAAGGGACACACCGGTTGTACAAGGACATCCAAGCGGAAGCACGCCTGCTTTGGAGAGAGAGGGCAGAGAGTTGGTTGACACTTGGAGGTGCCGGTGGTGAAACATATGCACACCTGGTACGGGAAGCTGCACCTCAGAAAAATCTGCCAGCCCAAGTGACCACGCCTGACGAAAAGAAGACCCCATACGTCCATGGCAGGTGCAGCCTTCTGGAGGTGAGGTCCACATCTGAGGAGCACCAGGAGCCCTTCTGTCTACCCTCTCTCTCCGGAGCCTGCTGAGACCCATTACTTCTTCTGGCCGAGAGTCAGCCCTTCCTCAGCATGGTTTCGTGTGGAGCGTCCATGGCGGAGAACCCACGACAGTGTGGTAAGCGTGGCTGGTGCGTAGAGGACTCCTTGGTTGGTGGGAGAGAAAATTTAAGTACAGCAAGTCCTATGCCGCATGCCAAAGCTTCGCTCCGCAGAAAGCAGAAGAGCCGACAGCAGGAGGGGCTGAGCCGCACTGAATACTGCGGAGATCAGGGAACACCAAACGCACCAGCAATAGATATCCTCTCTCAGCTGGTCCACACGACTCCTCATCTCAACCGCAAGCCCTTTCTCATAATAAACCAGAAACCTCAAGGACATGGCGGATCACAGTACACGTAACACAGATAACTTACGCAATGCTTCCCCCCCGCATGCGCAATTAACTCTCAGCTCCATTCCGCTTCCGCTGTGCATCTGCTAGGCTTTCCACTTTGCAATCCGTTTTATCCTTCGGTGTGCATCCGCTGTTGCATCCGCTCCACTCACCCGTCTCGTATGAATAACGTTCTGCATCCGCTGTATCCGTTTCCGCGTCCGCTTGCTGAGCCCCCCGGAAGCCTGCGATTGCGCCATCCCGCTTCCACCCACTTCCATCCGCTGGCTTGCATTCCACATCCGCTTTGCATCCGCCTGCGTCTCCCCGCTTCCTTGTTTCTGCTTCAGTTTATGCCCAAATTATAGCCCCTTTTGAAAGCGATAACAACGGATGGAAACATTTTGCCATCCGCTGTGTCCTTTTGCATCCGTTGGTCAGTTGACAAATGGCTTTTTAGATTGTAGCTTTGTTGCATCTCGGTTTTTTACAACGAATGACCTAAGATTGATGGCATCCAAAATAAAACAATAAAAGATTGTTTTTAACTCACATGTGAATAATCTTGTCCAGCTTTGGGAATTTGCCAGTTTTCTTTTTCAATTCCTAGATCAATTACCTTTCAATACGTTAGTTTTTTCATACATCTTCAAAAGCAAAAGAAAATAGAATAATTTAAAGAGGTTTCTAATTCCACACCCTTAAACAGAGGAATTCATCCCAGTGACAACAGTCAACACTTCGAATAATTGCCCATTTCATATTATGGTCTTGGAGACCTTTGTTATACATCATATTTAATGCCCCAACAAAGAACACTCATTGGCACAGAAGCATTTAATCCAAGCACTGAGTTTCATTGTCGTTTTATGCCTTCCTTTCCTCCCTCCCTTGTACAGCATATTACAGGGAACAGAACTATGACTAGATTTATACCAAATGCTGTCAAATCATGGCATGTATAACTTCAAGATAATAGCTTAGCAGAAAGCTTCCAGCACTGGGAGGTGGGGGGCGGCGGAATGGAACAGGACTTGTCTGATTCACATAATAGTGTTTCTAGTATTGCTTTAACAATAGGACATTTACGGCTTCAGAAAAACCAGCCACAACTTTGTTGAACAGCTAAATTAGCCACCAGCAAGCAACACAGATACAAAAAGAGACACAACTTTTTGTTCCTTTTGTACATGTATAATGGTATTAGTTTAACACTGACAAATGGAAAGTTCTGCATTAAGTTATAGGAATTCCTGCCTCCATTTCGAACAAGTTGATCCATATGGAATGTGCTTCGTTGGTTTGAATTTCTTTCCCAAACCCAAAGACCATTTGGGTTAAGACCATTTGTTCTATGTGTCCTAGTTTAATGGGTTGGACAATCAGTTTTCTTTTACATGGTGGCAGAAACGGAGCTGTCTTTAGCTTTTATTAAAAAAAAAATTATTCACTTGTGACCTGGTTATTGAACCATTTTGATTAATGCCAATTGGACCACATTGCCAATGCTGCATTCATCCCACAGCTGGTTAAGGCGGCATGAAGTATGATTAATATTGGATATTTCTTGATTTCTATTAATACACTAACAAAACTGGGAGAATCCTGATTCAATGTTATTACTTACAGTAAGGAAACCTCTTGCGGAGCTTTTGGGTTAATTTTCACAACTCAAAGATTAAACTATCACATGGAAATAAATTGAAGGAAGAGAGTGCCTTGAAGCTGGAAAGCCATAAGCGGTTGATGGCTTGCTTAGCTGCTCTAATTAGATAGCAATTCAATTAAAAACTTATTAAGCAAGTAAACATGATTGAAGTACCACCCTTCTCCGTTGTTTTAAGAGAATAAAAACTTAAAATGTAACATCTTCCAACATCATAAGAGGAGGATGCATTGTATTAATGCAACAGCGTATGTAAGCCCCTGTCAGCACTGCACAACGGATGCAAAGAGGATGTTAAAACGGACAAAAACAAGCCTTGTCATCCGTTGGTTAACTGCGTTCTCACTGCCTCTGTTTTGCTTCCTAATCTATCCGTCCAGCATGCCACTCTACTGACATTTCATCCACTCAGAAG
Organism: Laticauda laticaudata; assembly: GCA_004320025.1. Taxonomy (NCBI): domain Eukaryota; kingdom Metazoa; phylum Chordata; class Lepidosauria; order Squamata; family Elapidae; genus Laticauda; species Laticauda laticaudata. Next base: position 13,258 of record BHFT01059056.1, read on the forward strand.
TTTTTGAGTCTGCCCAAACTTTTGTGCGGAAAATGTATCCAATTCCGTCGTTATGGGCATTCCGTACGCATCCGCTATATCCTAGGCTCCGCTGTGCATTCCGCCGCAACTCGCATCCGCTCGGACGAGGGAGGAAGTGGAACGACCTGCAGAACAGATGCAGAACGGAAGCCAGCGGAAACAAAGCGTTTAAAATGGAAAAAGTTCGCAGAGGGGACCTATCTCGGAATGTAAGGATGTCTGATCAGGATGCCTAGAGGGATGCCTAGAGGATTGCTAGACGAATGCAGGGAACCACCTATACTGCTATAAAAGGCAGAGCAATCTCATCTGCATCTCACTTTCAGATCAGACCCAGCTGTGCAGACTTCTGCAGCCTTCAATCTGACTCTTCCTTTCACAGCATTCCAGTCATGTCCACGTGATCGTTAACGACAGTCCTTTGGCAGCCACATCCTTCTGCAACAGTGCGAAGCCAATCTCAGCTCTGTGAAATCTACTATGGGAAGAAAAAGAGGCAGCTAAAGAAGCATCTGGGAACACAATAGGGTTTGCCAGAAAAGAGCAGAGGGACGGACTGTAACACCCAAGCTGAATGGTGGAATGCTCAGGAACGAAGACACTCGTGCATTCCAGAATTCATGAGATTGCTCAGCCATGTCTGACGAAGTTTGTCAGCGGTCTGACACCCAGGTTTGACCCAAGGCAAACACCAACGTCCCCCAGCCTGGAACCTGGCTCAGGTGGCACTCACTCTGCAGCCACGCTGGCTCTTGGGACCATCTCCAAAGAGCATTGCAGTACAGCTGGAAAGGGGCCACCAACACTATCAGCATTGTGGTTCAGAGGAAGTTGGTGCAGCCCATCATTGAAGAATACAAGGAGGAGCTCCTTCCAGTGCCCCTCCATGAAGAAGGATGGAAATAAGTTTCAGAGCAGTGGTATCAGATGTGATCTTCCCCCACACCGTTGAGATGGCATCGATGGCAAGACTGGCCTGCAAAGCAAACACCAGGTCGGGCCTCAACTTATTTCAGCCAAGTCGGGTCCTCTTGATCACAACTACAGGGCTCTTCAGCAATTCGTCCTCTTCGCCATGGTCGATGCTGAATACAAGTTCATGTACATCGATGCTTCAGGCTAACCGGTCATCTTTTTTCAGATGCCCAGGCAATACAACGCCAGTGACCTCAGGGGGGCTGGAGGCAAACCTCATCGATGGGCTTCCCAGATCCAGAACCCCTGCCCAACGACACGCAAGATGTTCCCCTAACTTCCATCGTGGGGGATGACGCCTCCCTCCCAGAACACCTCATGAAGCCCTACACTTCCAGCACTCCTCATCCCCTCGTGAAGAGATGATCTCAATACAGGCTGTCAAGGCAAGGCGGGTGACTGGAGAACGCCTTATTGCATCCTGGCCAACCAGTTCCAGGTGACTCTTCACCACAATGCAGCATCGGACAGAGACTGTGAGTGAGGATCCGTGAAGCTGCCTGCATCCTGCCAACAATCTCATACGCACTCCCTACCCTGTCTTGCCAGACAGCGTCGTCGGACCTCCAACAGGCACATTCTGGAGACATTCTCTGCGATTCGTGCTGGAATGGAGGCAAGGGCGAAACCTTGATAGACACTGAGAATTGTGCAAGGCCCCAACAGAGCCTCACTGAACGGGAATGAAGCAACGCAAACCTCCTGAGACTAACGGTGCACTCGCACAGCTGGAGCATGTGGAGTGGCAAGACAGGATGATAGATGATTAATGGGTGCTTCCCTTCACTCTGTCTTCAAGTGCACATGGATGAGATTGGGCCATGTATGTTGGGTGACCATACAATGCAGAAAGGGCGTTTTAAATAAAGAGTTGGTTTGTGTTGACATGTGTGGCTATAATTACATTATTATTTGATAATAAAGGGCCATAGGTTGCATAGGAGTTGACCATACCGTCCCACTTATGCTTGCACTGAGGCTTATTCTTATCCACTGCTATCCTTCCCCCATCCCACAGCTATTTACCACCACAGGTATTCCTGCCCACCCCACTGCTATCTAAGCCATCCCAAACATGCAAAGGCTTAAGCCCAATTCTAAAAGTCTTCCAACCAAGAAAATGAAAGCAAGTGTGTGAAATCAAAAGATAAACTTTATACTGAACAACAGCTGTAAAAAAAAACCATGAACCCAGGTCCAAGTGTCCCAAATAAAGTCCACCGGTAGCCAGCTACGCAGTCCTCTGGCACTCTTCTTGGGTCACTCGGAGGTGTGCCCAGTCTCAGGTGAAGGGTGCAGGTGCTGTGGCGTGGTGGGTGGTCGCTGATGCCTGGCCCAAAAAGAGACAACAGGGGAGGTCGTGTTGAGGAAGCGTGTCCGGACAAGCTTGGCTCAGCGTGATGCTGATGAGGTCTTCCTCATGCCATGGGGTGCTCAAGCCCCAGTAACGGACTGAAATGTACTGAGGCGGGCTTGGCTGTGGGGTGGCAACGAAGGAGTCGTTATGGGGCTGTCCTGCTCTGGCAGCTGGGTGAGGACTGGCGTGGCGTGCATCACTGGCATGGGTGGCATCGCTGTTCGTCGGTGCAATTCATTGTCGTGGGTGCATCGGTGGCATCAGTGGAACAGTGGCAAGGGTGTTGCCCAATGACTCTGTGCCTGGACGGAAGGGCTGCTGCCTGTGCTGCTGAACCTCCTGGTAGCCGTAGCCTGGTAGTGAGGGCCTGTGGGAAGCCTTGGAAATGGGAGTGACGATCACCTGGGGTGAGGTGGAAGGAGCAGAACCCTGACGGGTGAGCAGGTTCCTCTGGGTCTGGAGGGTGTTGAAGCAGCTCCGTGATCCGGTCCTTCATCCAGCTTGTACTGTGGATCCCGCCATGTCATTGAGGTCTGTTGCAAGGTGAGGAAGGGCTGCGGTTGGGAGATGAGGAGTCCGGTGTGGACCAGCTGAGAAGGATGGAGATCTATGCTGTGCGGATGGTGTCACTGATCTCCAGCAGGACAGTGTGGCTCAGCCCCTCCTGCTGTCTGGCTCTCTGCCTTTTTTTCTGCGGATAGCGAGCTGGGGTGGTTTGGATGCGGCTTAGCGACTGGTGACTTGTACTTAATGTCTCCTCTCTCACCACACCAGGGAGTCCTCTACGCACTCCACCATGCTTACCACACTGTCGCGGGTTCTCGCCGTCCACGCTCCACAGAACGAATCTGCTGAGACAGGCGACCTGACTCTCGCCCGGAAGCGGAATGGCTCTCAGCAGCTGCCGGATGAGCAGAGGTAGACAGAGGGGTGCTGGTGCTCCTCGTGGTGGATCTCACCCCACAAGGAAGCTGCAACCTGGCCATTATGTTAGGTCCTCTGTCTTGTCAGCTTCATCAGTGGCCTGGCCAATTTCTTGAGGTGGCAAGCTTCCCGTACAGGTTGTGCATATGTTTCCACACCGAGACACCTCTGAAGATGTACCTATATCTCTGCCTCTCTCTCCAAGCAGCCTCTTCTGCTTGGTTCCTGTACGAAGCCGGTGTCCCTTCCGCCACAGATAGTCATTCTCTCTTCACACCTCTAGCACCTCATCCTCGTGTTCCTCCTCAATGAAGTACTGCCTCCTCTCCCGTCCCCGCATACGCCTCTTCCTCCCTTTGCCAGGACCAGAAATGGGCCCTTCAGTCCGAGGGGCTCCCAGTGGTAGGGGCTGCTCCTCCACACCACGCAGCAAGCAGCAGCCCAACCAGGATCATCATCATCATCACAGCAGGATTATAATCACAGCAGCATCAGCAGCAGCAGCAGCACAGGATCAGCAAGGACCAGATCAGTAAGCAGCAGAGTAACATGCACCAGGAGCCCCACAGCACCAGCCCAGCAGCACCAGAGCACCAGCAGGACCAGAGCACGAGCAGGACCCAGGAGCCGAAAGCAGGCCGAAACAGGTTGAAGCAAGATCCATGAGCACGGAGCAGTACGACAGCTACGAGCAAGTCCCAGGAGCACGAGCAGGACAGAGCAGTCCAGGAGCATGAGCAGGACAGCAGGACCAGCAGCAAACTTCAGCAAGAGTATCAGCAGAAGCACCAACTGCCAGAGCAGCTGTCACGCCCAAGCTCAGCCACAGAAAGCGGAGCCCGAGCAGGAGAAGCCCCAGCAGAAGCAGATGTCAGGGACAGGGAGGGGAGGTGGGCCTCTGTCCCTCTGGCCAGGGATGGTGGCAGGTTGCTGAGACTTTCGCTTCTCCCCATGGTTGTGGGGTTGCTGGCTGGCAGGAGGATGGCAGGCACCAAAAGGCTGCAGAAGGCTGGCACGGAAATTCTGGCATCAAGCTGGCAGGATGTCTGGCACAAGGCTGGCCAGGAAGCCTGGCAAGGAAGGCAGGCAGCAAGGCACCAAGGCCTGGCAGGCAAGACTGCTGGCAGGGAGGCTGAAGGCAGGCTGGCAGCAAAGCTGGCAGCAGGCAGCCAGCAAGGCTGGCAGGGGCTGGCCGGGAACCTTGGATGCAGGCTGGCATGAAGGCTGGCAGCAAGGCTTGCGGCAGACATGCAGCAGGGCAGGCAAGGACTCGATGTATCCTGCAAGCAGGTCTTTCTCCGAATGCTGGCCACATGCGAGCGCTGCCTTTATTATCCAGGTGGCTTTGCGCAATGCATCCCCCCGCCATCGCGAATTAACGCCAGGCATCCATTCGGCTCCGCTGTGCATCCACTAGGCTTCACACCTGCATCGCCTTCATCAGCTGTGCATCCGCTGTCAATCCGCTCATCCATTCCGCGTCCGCTTTGCTGAGGTTCCCACGATAGCCCTGCAGAATGTGCCATCCGCTCCCATCCGCTTCCATCCGCTAGGCTTCCATTCCGCATTCGCTTTCCATCCGCCCTGCATCCTCCCCGTGTCCCGTGTTATCCGTCCGGTTATGCATTTTTGCCCCTTTTGAGAGCGGATAACAATGGGATGGAACATTTTGCTCATCCGTTGTGTCCGTTTTGCATCCGTTGGGCAGTGTGACAGGGCCTTAAATGCCCAAGGAGATTGTTTTTTAAAGTGATGGCCAAATAATTTTTTTAGCTTTACACACTTATACACAGACACAAAGATACACCATACATGCACCATACATTTAGGAGGTTTCTTTTAGCCTTTTTTATTTTGTTTTAATGGCATTGAGCCAGAGATGGCCTGGAAGAATCCTGCAGGTTGTACTGTTTTGGGTTGTTCCTGTTTGGCATTTCAAGAAGTAAATTGTCCTTTATGCAGAGAGAGAATGATTGGCCCTCCCTAAGGCAGAAACTTCTGACAGTATAAAATCTGAGGGACAGCTAGCTTCCATTGCACACATTAATTAAACCATGAAGATCATTCCACTTCAAAGATCAAATTCCATCCACATTTATATTAAGTACTAATATTAAAACAATGAGAGTGTAAAAGGGAATGGAAATACAGTATCAGTGTTTTTGCCATAGTTTTTCTTGCTAATCAGCATTAGGTGGTGATGGTGTTAGCAGATAGGGATGGTACACATTTATTCTGTTTATTTTTATTCAAAGTAATATGATAGAAAACTTCTGTTTGATTCCCTTTCAAATTTCAACTTGATTTCCTTCAAGGTCATTCAATAAATTATATTTAAAAAACAACTCTGTAAACTGAGCCCCAAAGCTTGAGGGGTAGTCTCCAGCACATCTTCACCAAATTGTAATTTTTTAATACAAGGAAAATAACTATTAAATCCATTATGCTTAATTCATGTATTTATCAAATTATTAGTTCATGTTTACATACAATCCACTATAGTGGCTCTTTATGACCTGCAGGCATATATGCCCACATATACACACAATGTATACTCACAATTCTAAAACCATTTAAAATCCTACAATTAACAATAAAATTATTCATGGACATAAGAGCAGATAAATTCAAGATTATTTAAAAGAAAATAACATCCTTCCAGTAGAAAGGAAGGATGTAGAAATAACATCCTTCCAGCTGAAAGGAAGAAAATAAAAATAAAAGCAGAAATGTAAAACATCAACTTCTGATTGATAAAACAGTTCTAGAAAATTGCAGTACCTGAGAAACCAATTTATATATTGTCTGGATTTATTGTAAAAAGATGTTTGATTCATTATCACATAATTGGGTCATGAAATACATGGAAAAAACTGATATCATTATAATATATTTTGAAAAANACATGGAAAAAACTGATATCATTATAATATATTTTGAAAAAAAAATATGGGTTTGTTGATATTAGAAAAGGCATTTTCCAAGGTGGCTCATTATGACCTTTATTACTTGTCATTGCCATGCCCACTTTCAATGATTTTGAAGAAAACAAATCTTAGCAAACAGCAAAAAAATACTACTAAGTTCTCACATTTTTCTTTTATGGGTGATCTGAAGCTTTATGAAAAATCAGTTATAAAAATCCATTCATTGACAGAGACTGTAAAAAAATTTTTTAACATAGATATAACACTGAAATTAGGTCTAGAGATAAGTGTTACAGAAGCAATAAATGGGGATAAAATCAAAAACAGTAGTAGGATTGAAATACAGAATGGCCAAACCATCAGGCACCATCAGGAGGAAGCCTACAAGTATTTGGACATTTTAAACTTGGATAACATCAAGTATAAGTAAGTTAAAAATGTGATATTTTTTTCAAAATGGTGGCTCCTTGCTTGGCTGTGGCTGCTTCAGCTTTCAAAAGTGCTGGGGTTTTGAAGATGAATGAGCCATCCAGGTTGAATGACTTTTTCAGAATTGAAACAAGAAAGCAAAACAAGAAAGCTAAACTGTTATATGATCATCAGTCCATATGGAAATATTTAATGAGAGAGAAACTATTGATGAAACTGTTCTGGACAGTCTGCTTTACTTCAGATTACTTTGGTGGAAAGAGTCAGCTGCAAAAGTGCTGACTGTTTGCACAGAGGGTGAGTTCCAGAGGTGGTATTCATCAAGTTCTGACCAGTTCTGGAGAACCGGTAGTGGAAAATTTGATAGTTTGGAGAACCAGCAAATATCACTTCTGACTGGCCTCACCCCCATCTATTCTCTGCCTTCTATGTCCCAGCTGATTGGCTGGGTCTTTTTTTGTTGCCCTGCACAGGAGAACAGAGCTGGAAAGCAGATTAGTGGGGTAGGGAGGAAATGGGGATTTTGCAGTAACCTTCCCCTGGAGTGGAAATTGAATTTTGCAGTCTCCTTCCCCTGCCACGCCCATCAAGCCCTGCCCACAGAACCAGTAGTAAAAAAAAAATTGAATCCCACCATTGGTGAGTTGTCAACTGCAATCTCCTGGCGGTTCCAGGAGGAAGAGAGGGAAAAACTAGAGTCAGCATTGTGCTCAGCATTTTGGGCAGTGGAGGCAATGTGGGGGGTGGAGTCATTGCAGAAGGGAAGTCTCCCTCTGGTGTTGACTGTCTTCAGAAGAGGAGGCGATGTGATCGAAACAGGAAATATGGCAAATGTGGAGGACTAACAACAAGGCTAAAAGCTAGACCATATAGTGTGTTACTACCATCTATTTTGTTAGCTAATGTCCACTCCTTAGAGCCAAAAATGGATTACATGAAGCTAGATTTAATTAAAAAAAAAAAAGGGGGAGGTGAGAAACTGCTGTGCCATCATTGCAACAGAAATTTGGTCAAAGCACTCTGTCCCAGATAGTGCTGTCAGCTAAGTAGAATTCTCAACATTTCGGCTGGACCGCAGTTTGACTCTTAGTGGCAAATCCTGTGGAATATCTGTTTTTATATAAATGACAGGTGGTGTAATAATGCCAAAGTGGTCTCAAGTCTGTGCTCTCCTGATGTGGAGCTTTTGTCTATCAAATGCAGACCCTTCCACCTGCCTAGGGAATTTTATGTTATCATTATTACAGCTGTGTATATGCCTCCTTGTGCAAACAGAGATGAGACTCTGAATGTTCTCTCTCATACCATCAGTGACTTGCAAACTATTGACTCGGAGGGTGCTTTTATTGTAGTGGGTGATTTCAATCAAGTTGATTTGAAGGCTACTCTCCCCCATTTCCATCAATAGATGGATTTTGCAACCAGAGGGGGAAATACAGTGGACTTTGCTTATTTTAACATCAATAATGTATTCAAAGCTATCCCCCACCCTCAACTGGGCTCTCCTGACCATCTCTCAGTAATGTTTATCCCAGCATAAAAGATTTTATGAGAGAGAAGCAAACAGCAAAGCAGGTGAGGGTTTGGGCAGAAACATTACAATATTGCTTTGACCGCACGGATTGGAGCATGCTTAAAGAAGCAACAACAGATTACCAACATAAATGTGGAGGAGTATGCCATCAGTGTATCTGCAAAGCTGGCAAGGAAAAGCCTTTACATGGTCAATTTATATAAAAGATCAAGGGAAAAGTAGATAAAGATAAAAGCAGGAAATGGCTTTACAACACTAAAAAAAAGAAACCGAGGGCTTGATTTGGGCTGTGCAGGAGCCAATTATTCAAACTAATGTAATGAAGAGCAGAACTGAAAAATCAACAAATGATTCAAAGTACAGAACGTATAAAGAAACAGAAGAAACAGAAGATCATGTAGTCAGCTCATGCAACAAGAGCACACTGATCACAAACAAACAAAAATATAATACAATCACCAAAATAGTTAAAATACTGTAAAAATCATCATATTCCGGGAATGAAAAATTGGTGGAAATATATAGTTAAAAGTAGTTGAAAATAAATAAGTTAAAATAGTGTAGGATTTTCAAATACAAACTGATAAAATCCTGGCTCATAACATACCAAATTTAACTGTGGTTGAAAAGAAGAAAGTATGGATAATTTATATGGCAATACCAGGGGATATAGAATAGACAAATAGACAATACCAGGGGATATAAACAAAGAAGTGGAGAAGATCACAAAGTATCTAAATCTGTAAATCAAAGTTGAAAGATCATCGCATAAACAGTGATCATCCCAATGGTTATCATTGCACAGGGTGCCATATCAAAAAGCCTTGCACATGGAAAATCCACACATTGACAAAGTTTCCATGTGTCAATTGCCAAAGCTTACACATCTTAGATCCACATATAAAATACACCAATACATTAGGACATCCTCAGTTCTTGGAAAGAATTTCATGCAAATGAAGGCCATCACTAGCTAAAGAACTGGCAGCTAAGATTTCACATTGTTGCATATATAATAATATGTTAAACTTGTATGCTGCCGAAGAGATTTTCATTCCCCATAACTCTCTGTGTACAGATCATCCATACTTTCAAGCTCAGTAGTCAGAATTCTACTGTTGCAATATGAAAATATTAATTAAAAAGTGCCATGTTTCTCAAATAAGGGTGAAAGGTTAACCGAATTAGATCCTTATTCATTTTCTTGTCTTATGGATAATTGCAAAAGAAGAGGATTAACTCAGGAACTGAATTAATTATGTTGTTTTGGTTACATTGAATGGCTGAGGTCATTATGTGATTTTTAATTAAACTGTTGACTGATTTTTTTCCTAATCATTTTTGAATATGGCTCCAGTCCATTATTGTTATTTTGAGTATACTTCTTTGTCTATCATTAGTGTCATTAGGCTGTGATCCCTTGTAGATTTTGGCCAAAAATAATTTTAATACTTTAATAATTTTAAGGAACTAAGTAAATAACTTTCAAAAGGAAAGTTCTTAGATGGAAATATCTTATTCACAATTGTTTTCTAGTAGACATTTGCCATGTGTTGTAGTAATAAAAACAAACAGTTTTTATTTTGACTTTAGATGTGGCAGATGATCAGCCATAAAGAAAAGTAGCAACCTCTCTTAGGACCACAGCTTTGATGGACAATTCCTTTGCAATTTAGATGATGTTATTCAGTTGCTGCATACACCTCATTCTATCACTTCAGTTTATGGAGAATGAGTCATCCCTAAGATTAAATACAATTATCTAAAGGGATTGTCAATCATTTGGAAGCTTGCACTCTCAAATAGAAAGATCTCCACACCACAGGCAAATTACCTGCGGCACAAACAGACTCACCTCTTGATACCTCCAGCTCAAACCACCCCCACCAGGCACCCAGATGAACCTGGCTTCCTAATAGATAATAGCCGTCCTTTCACGCGAAGCCCAAGCTGCACTGAAAGCCTCCAATACAGAAACACAGTGTTGCCAGCCAATCAAAGCCACAAAACAGACAGAAGAAACAACAGAAACACCAATCAAACCAAAACTCCAAGTCCAATAAACACAGACCAAGACTCCGCAACCAATCAAGATGTAGAAAAAAACATCCTGGCACAATAATAGGCTAGCCTCAAATTTAAAACCAACGGCTGTGAGACCCTGACCCACATACAAACTCAATACAGAGAGCCTGATGATGGCAGATGAGATTCTGCTGAAACGTTGCTACAACTTTAAAAGCACTACAATGACGTGGGATAATACCCGAAGGAAGCTGAACTGCATTCATGTAAGTACCCGTGAAAACTTAAAAAAACAAATATGTATGTATATAGTACACATGTATATGTATCGGTGATGGGATTAAGTGTTGTGGTTAGCCGGCAGCAGGTGCAGATGGCTGAAGGCAGCGATGACACTGATGAGGTGCCAGGACCATCAGGGAGTGGCCTGCTGCCTCAGAGATTGTGGGGGCTGGCAGCAGTGATGAGGTTCTCGAGGAGCCTGTGCCAAGTGCATGTGCATGAAGGATTGCTCGGAGGAAAGAACAATTACAGCAGCTCAGGCAACTCAGTAGTAGTAAGGCTGCAAGATAATGGTCCTTCCCTCAAGAGGATAAAAGCCAGGTTTTGAAAAAGCAGAAAGCAAAGAAGCTCTTAAATTGAACTGGTGGACATCTTAGTTCGTGTTTGGAGAATTTTGTAAATTAGTTCTTATCTCTGGGTTTCTGCAGCCTTGACAAACAACTTGGCAAGGCCTCTTTCTTGTCAGAGCTAATCAGCCTTCAGAACGGAATTTGTTATTAAACCTTAAAAGGTGGGGGCGCTGCTTTTGTCTGTGTTTTGCTCTTTGGGAACCCGATTGGTCAGAGCATTCAAATTGTTTTATCACCGGTTTGGTGGGCATGGCTTGGTGGGCATGCCTTTCCTAACGCCAGTGCGCCCCAGTGCGCAGCTCTCCCCACACCAGCTGAGACCTGCAGTGCCAATCAGCTGAGAGGATAAAGAAGAAAAAAGCACAGGGGCAGGTAGGAGGGCCAATCCTGCAATTTTCTCTTTTTTTTCCTCTCAGCTGATTGTGAGGACTTTTTTCCTCCTCTCAGCTGATCCTCACAGGCTTTTTTTTACTACCGGTTCAACCAAACTGGTCCGAAACGGTAGCATAACACCACTGATACGTATATAGTATGTGTATATGTGTTGTGTATGTTTACACTTTTGAGAGCAGGCAACAGAATTTCATTTTTAATGTGTGCCAGTAAAAAAATGACAATAAAGGCTATCTATCTATAATCTATCAACTATCTATCAATCTCGTGTGTGTGTGTGTGTGTGTGTGTGTGTGCATGTGTGTATGTGTATGATAGGCTCTGTTTCAGTGACTTTTGGTCTTTACAAATTTACTTCATTTGTAAATCAGTCATTCCTTCCTAAACCTATGAGCTAATCTCATAATTAATGCAATAAGGTTGCTAAATACCATGGCATTTGTCTCTCTTCAGCCTTTATATTCTACAATCTCCTGTGAAAGCAAACATGGGTTTTAGTATTTCAATTCATATAGATGCTGATAAGAATTGAGAACTTTACTTCTGATTTAAACATAATGCAAAGGGCAAATTTGAGAAGGCATATATTTGGGCTCCTACATTTTGATTGTTTGTTATAAAGCAGCACTTAAGAAAATTGGCATTCATTAAGCTTAGGTATTTACAATGCATGGAGAGCATCTTTAGAAATGTCAACAGTTTTATACTGATCAAAAAAATAGAACTAACAACTGAAAGGAAACACAATATGTCATATTTGTAGTATGCGCTCTGCGAGATGAGTTTGGCACCTAATTGTAGTGTTGTTTGATATCTTTCAGAGATACTATTAAATGTCTAAAAGGGGTTTATTAGAATTAATCATGGCCAAAATTCCTTAAACAAGGGAGGAGGAGCAACCAGGACTAAGGCTGGTGACATGATGACATTACTGAAAGGTTTGTGCTATAAACTTCCTTACTTTACTTCACTTCAGAGGTAGTCCTTGACTTACAACCATAATTGAGCCCAAAATTTGTGTTGCTATGTGAAATATTTGTTCAGTGAACTTTGCCCCATTTTATGACCTTTCCTGCCACAGTTAAGGGAATCCATGTAATTGTTAAGTTAGTAACATGGTTGTTAAGTGAATCAAGCTTCCCTATTGACTTGCTTCTCAGAAAGTCACAAAAAAGTAATCACATGACTCCAGGACACTGCAACCATCAAAAAGATGAGTCAATTTGCCAAGGATCTGAATTTTGACCACATGACCATGAGGATGCTACAATAGTTGTGTGAAAAACAGTCATAAGTCACTTGCTTTGCTTTGCTTTGCCTTGCCCTGCCCTGCCTTGCCTTGCTTTGCTTTACCTTTATTTGGGAAAGCCGTTTAGATTAAGCTGTCATAGGCAAATTAAGACTGCTGAAATCTTAAGGCATCTTAAATTATTGAACTTTTTTTATCTTCATTACATCTTAGGTAGTGGTAGAGGGACTACTATCATGGCTGAATGCCAAGCCAAATTTCATCAGCATGAGCCTGACAGTTCCAGAAATTCTTGGTAGGGATGTCATATATTGTATTACAGGACATAGGTTACCTATTTCTCTTTTAAGTCATAGGGATTTAAATGGAATACCATTCCAATCAATGGTAATTGAAGGAATGAAATTGAATGCTCCTAAAATAGACTTTATAACAGAACAGAATAACATAGTTGGAAGGAAACTTGGAGATCTTCTCGTCCAACTCCTTGGACCCAATATGTTAATTCCAAAAGTGCATTACAAGTGCAAGGGTCTTCTTTTATGTTTTTGATGTTATTCCAGTCTCTCCACCTTTATAGTTCTGTGGAGATTGACCCTCTCCATAAGAATGCATTTAAATATTTACCTTAACATTTTCAACAATCACTGAATCATACAAAATTATTCTAAGTTAGGATTCTTCTAGTTCCTGAGTATAATACAATAATATGCATGTTCTTTTCCTTTCTAGAAGATAGCTAGCATTAAATGAGCCCCAAATTTATATTGTTGGAGTTTCTTCTTTCCAAAAGATCATTCCTATTAATAATTGCCTATATTGTTTGTTTTATTATTAAAATATTGTTTTGACCTTTAAGTAAAAGATAATGTAATCTTCTATCATTTACTGTGACCCACTTTTAACTGTATTGCTGATCTAGTAGCAATTTTTCATTTTATTGTTCATGTAAAAGATGGCCATTCACATTTAATCATATCAACAGATTACCTCAAGAAATATAAATGTGTTATATTATCTTTAAATAAAGGAATACCAATATGTACCAGGGTAACAGAAGTAATTGCATATTGATAACAGTTATTATCATAAGTCATGGTTGCTAGCAAAAAGTGCATAAATGTGTATGTGTGTGTGTTTAATAAGGTGTAATAAAATGATCTTCTCAGAGCTGATAGAAAAGCTATATTCCATGCATAATATGGCCTCATTTTAATACAGCTTCCTGATAACAGGAAGGAACCCATTACTATAAATATATTGAGCAAGATGTTAATTTTGTATTTTACTGCAGTTTGCAAAATATTCTACCATGCAATATTATCATAACTTATTAGATAAAGGCAAGATGGGCATCATATAAGCTGAACATACATACATACATACATACATACATACATACATACATACATACATATATACATACATACATACATACTGTTAACTGGGGCTTCCAATTCAGAAAAAAACCAACTTTCTGGAGTTAATTTAAAATAAAAATGCTTATATCCAATCTCCTCAGGGCCACAGTTATGGAAGAAGATACAAAGGTAACTGGCTCCTCTACATAGAATAGATTTTTTTTATTGGCCAAGTATGATTGGATACACAAGGAATTTGTCTCCAATACATTAGCTCTCAGTGTACGTATTAAAAACAATGCGGTAAGTCATAGATCATAAATCATAAATAAATCATGCTAAATAGTGCTTTCATGCTAAATCTAAAGCCCATGTCACACCGGCCAACGGATGCAAAAAGGACACAACGGACGAGCAAAATGTTCCATCCGT
>BHFT01059057.1:0-16084 GCA_004320025.1 Laticauda laticaudata
CACCCCTGAAATTTTGCTCGTCCGCTGTGTCCTTTTTGCATATGTTTTGCGTCCGTCAGCCAGTGGGACCTAGCCTTTAGCCCTATTGAAGTCTGTGTCAAGGATGGAACTAGTAGTTTCTCAGATTACAGATCTGTTTCTTGGGATGAATTTAATCTAGCTCAAAATAATCTATTTTAATTTCAAAAACTGAAAATAACTGATTTATAATGTCTTCATGTCTCGGCCAATCTTTCTCTAGGAATTAATGTAATATAAATATTACATTAATGTTTTCTGGGCATAGTAATGCTTTGCCTCATACCAATTAACTTTAATCATGTTAAAAATCTTTTTTTTAATCTGTTTTATGATGACAGACTCGTACATTTATAAAAATATCCCCTCCTCCCTTTCACAAATATGTGAGGTCTAATGAAGGAAGTGTCAGGTATTATTGGCAGTGTTGCTAAATCGCTGGTCTTTGCTTGAATTTATGATAAACACATACATTGTTTTCAGGACATGGGAATTTTCTATTGGCATATGCTTATAGTGATAGATTGTGCAGTAGCAGTACTCATTAGATTTACCTGCCATGGTTTGATTGTTCAGTTTTATTGTCTTATCTTCTTTCATCATTGTTCTAGGCCTGGGGTTTAATACAAACAATGCATCCAAGGCATTGGCCACCACATAGACAGTATTGTAGATACTGTACCAGTCATACTTATTTCAAAAAAGACTTCCAGTCTCCACTTACTTCCAAAAGACTTCCAGTCTCTCCTCTCCAGTACAGATATCACCTTTAATTTTACCTGAAAAAGTATTGGGGAAAACACAGCGACAGGCCTGTTCCCAGAAATCTATGATTAAACCATATCCTACTGTGCCAGAAGGTTTCCTTCCCTGAATAAACATTTTAAATTGCTGCAGATCTTTAGAATGGATTGCAAAAGACAAAGCACCATTGAGGACCTGAATATCTCAAATCCATTGATAAACAAGTGATTTTATCTCCATCTGGGCAGTAAAAATCCAGACTTTACCCTTTGGTTTGCATAAATTGTGTTCTATTTCTGGAAAGTGTAGCACCCATCTCAAAAATATGATGGAATCGGCTTCTCCATAGAAGACTAAAGCATTGGCTTTGCTGCTCATGACTTTTTCATACATTTCAGTTCCTTTCCTAATTATATCTTCCTTATAATCCTCAAAACTTATATTCTTAGGGCATGTTTCTATGAAAGCTAAATAAATACCCCTCTCAGAAAATAATGGAAGCATGAGCTTCAGAAACATTTTTCCATTATCTTTATCATCAGTGATGAAACCAATCCATATCCATTTGAAATGGAGGAGTAAGTGAAGAATTCCTAGATACTGAAGGGTGTCATCTGGAACCATCCGATAAGGGGAAAGGAATTCAGCTTTACTTGCCCTCTTTAGAGTAGAACCATATAGGATCTACAAACACATTTAGAAGTGGAGTGTATAGAAATATTGAAAGTATGAGAGATTTATAGAAATGTCAGAGTCAAATATAATTCATTTCTTGGAGTATTGTGAATTAGCGAATGATAATTATTTGTCCTTATCTAAAATTATTAACATAAATATTTCTAGTGATTTGCCATGAGAGTTAATAGCTGTAAATCCATGCTGTATTGCCTAATAGGAGGGAAATGGTAATTTCTTTCTGTTTTGCTGTAGCAATGAATGTGTCAAATGGTGCTCCATTCAAAATTCAAGAAAGAAATATTTAGACTCTTTAAGTTAGAGAAAAGATATCTTTTACTGAAAATGAAGTGGTAGCAACCATAGAATTCTGAGTCTGAGAAATTAGGCACGTGAATCACATATACAAAGTGATGGAAATGTTCCCACCCCCAATAGTTCAGATGAATCTTCCAATTAGAAGTTGTGAATATGTGGGCATCTTCAGGNGACCTTGGCATATTTTGATAACGGGTTGCAGTTGCGCAGAGAGAAGAAAGCTAAGAGAGAAATAGAAACCTAACTCTGATGTATTCTCCCCCCTCCTCATTTTACACAACAGAAAAATGTAACACCTCCAGCTCACTTCCCAGACTCATCCCCTCCTCCCCGCCCCCTTACTTTTGACAGCCGAAAGATGCAAGGCAATAGGAGAAGATGTTGAAGGCTGACAGAATGTTTTTAGGAGAAAATATCTGCTTTCTTTTCTTTTCTATAACTTTTTTTACATTAATTCTGTTGATGTGGCACTTAAAAAAAACCTGTCAGCTGATGAGACCAAAAAGTTTAATTCTGTCTTAAAGCATTATACAAATGACAGATATTTATTAATTTTGCTATTGAAGGGCATTTTTATTTTCAGTAACAATAGTTCTGAGAGTAAATGAAATGTGGAACGATCAACTGATGAAAATAGAAATTTTCAATAATCATCAATAATCAGAATTATTAAGCACATTACTCCAAATAAGTGGCAAAGCAAAGCAACATATCAGATAAGTATTTGGCTTGTCATATTTCAGGATTTTTTTAAATGAAAATCTCAGTGGTAATCTTTAACTGAACTTTTTAAAGTAATACTTCTTATATTTTCCTATGATGTTTCTAGTTTCATCATTCATATATTATTTTAAAATTAATTATCCCATGTTTTGAATAAATGTTTCTCAAACATTACTTTTTGTCATTCTAACACAACTTAAAAGTACACAATTTTGTATACAGGTTTTAAGTTAAGAAATTATTTTAGGATTGTAGTAACCTCTCATTTATTAGAAGACATCTTTACATTGCATAAAATGCATTGCTTTTTGGCTATTAAATATAAATGTAAACCTGGAACACCCCATTTTGTTTTATTTGTGCATTCTGTACATGCATCTTACCTGAGGAGTCTTATAGATACCTGAAATGTTTGTTATCAGGTGAGACATGTCTGAGTGAAGTCCCCCGATGATTGCATTTAGTTTATCCTTGAGACTACACACATAATTGAGAATAAATTTGTTTTTGGTTGAAATAAGTTGCATTGTGGCTTGGTAGGTCAATCTGGTATCAGAGTAGACATCATATATGTGGAATCCCAGGGTGAAATTGGGTAAAGGCTAGGTCCCACTGGCCGACGGATGAAAAACATATGAATAAAGGACAAAGCGGACGAGCAAAATTTCGGAGGTGGCTCCATCCATTGTCATCCACTCGAAAAAGTGGTGAAAATTTGCATAAACAGAACGGAATAGAATGGAAAAGAACGGACGTGGGTAGTATGTAGCGGGGATGTTAAGCAGATGTTCATAGGAAGCCTACTGGATGACAGTGGATGGAAGCAGATGACACCTCCGAAGGGGTTCCGGGGGAGAATTGCGAAGCGGACGCATAGCGGAAGGGGCGGATGCATAGCGGATGAAGCGGATTGCATTCATGGACACTATAGGAAAAAAGCGGATGCCCGTGGATGTATTATCGGATTGCAAAGTGTTCATTGTGCATGCGCGGGAGTTATGAATTGCGTCAGCTACCGTGGAATAAAAGGTGCAGCACGCATGCAGTCAGCATACAGGGAAGACGTGCTGCCACATACATCTAGTCAGGAACACCATGGTTTGTCAGTCAGGCCAAGAGAAGAAGGAAAGCAGTGCCTATCTCCGTGCCAGCCCTGGCGCAGAAGGACAGAACCAGCATCCCACCCCCTGAACACTGACTCTGAACCTGCTGCTGCTGCTGCTATTGGTGGACATCCCCAAGCGCCCTCAAAGCCCTGCTGCTGAAAGCACTGCTGCTCAAGCCCCTTGAAGGCCCTGCCCTACCAAGCCCCTGAAAGGCCCCCCCCCATGCTGCTCAAGCCCCTGGAAGACCCTGCTGCATCAAGCCATTGAAGGCCCTGCTGAAGCCCTGCCAGAGGAGGAAGATGCAAGGTTAGGAGGATGGAGAGAAGGAAACAAAAACCATTTCCGAGGAGCATAGGATGAGCGCTGCTGGAATGTTCTGAGGGAGGAACGAGTACCCCTGCCGACAAAGGGCCACAGGACTGTATTGTGACACCAAGAAAAGCAGGCAGCTTGGAGAGACAAGGCGAGAGAGCCTGGGTACACTGCAGAAGTTAGTCCTGGGATGGTGGAAGCACATTGCACGACCTGGTATGGCAAAAGCTAAATTCGGCAGGCGCTGTCAAGCTCCACTGAACCGGGAGATGCTACATCATGGCCAAGTGCAGTTTCCTGGAGGCGTGAGATTCCACCACCGAAGAGCTGCGTCTTCGGACACCCCTTCTCCCTCAGACATCCCACAGACAGCCAAGTCTCTTCCAGCCAGGAGCCAGCTACCCTGTCCAGGAAGGTGCTCTTCAGAACGGCCCCAACGGCAGAGCACCACCCCGGACAGCTGCCACTCCCCATACTGGCAGCACTTGCGAGGATCCCTGTGGGGCGGATGATGGCCCTGCTATCACAAATGGAGGAATAAGCCCAGCAATCCACCAGAGGCCAACCCACCCCACCCCCACCCCAGCTTCCAGAGGATGCAGGCAGAGAGGGCAGACTGGAGGGCCAGACCAACAGTGTGCTGTTGGAGATCGAGGGACCACAATAAGACAGCACAGAACTCTCTCTCAGCCTGGTCCACTTGGACAGATCATCCTCAGGCCTGCAAACACCTTCATCAACCTAAACGTGAGCCAGACCTGAGCGGACACTACCCGAGTCCCAGCCACAGGTGATGAAGCAGAAGATCACAGCACTGCTTCTGCACAACCTCAAGCCCAGCTGAAGCTGCTCCTACCCCAGTCAAGGTATGTTCCTTCTAACCCAGGTGATGTCCACAGCCCTTCCACGGCTTTCAACAGACTCTCACCTACCAAGGCTACGACAACCAGGACATCCCATTAAAAAAACTGACCTCCCAGTCCAGGCCAGGGTTTGATGCATAGCCACAGATGCACTCCTCACCCAGCTGGCAGCACCCAGACAGCCCTACTACACTCCCACCTTCCATCCATCCCACAGGCCAAGCCCATCAAACTGACAATCTGTAATCAGTATTGGCGCTGACATCTCAAGGTCCTTGATGAGGCGGCCTCATCATACCTCATTTGGACTTGACGTCAGCTTTCCCGACAGCTTCCTGAACAACACCACCCCCTGTTGTATCCTTGGGGCCAAGCACCCCAATGGTGCCTCAGAGCAGCCACATCAAGCTCACAGCCACTCCACAGCCCCTGCCCGCTTAACAGCTTGAGACACGGACATGAACTCAGATTGACTGAGAATAGTGCAGAGATTGAGTTGTTTATTGTTAAGTTTCTCTTTGCTGAAGACACTTTACTTTGGTTCATTTTGCTTTTTTAATAAAGTTCATAAAGATTACCTAAGAAAGTTAAGCCCCTGTCACACAGCACCAACGGATTGCAAAGAGGATCTGTAAAATGGAGAGAAACATTTGCCACCGTTGGTTAACGTTGATGGCATACCGATCTGTACTCACTGCATCTGTTTTCATTACTCTCTATTCTGTCCGCATCCGTCTTACTGTGATTTCATCCGACCTCAAAAAGTTTTGAGCTGCACAAAACTTTTCAGCGGAAAAAGTATCCAACGCGTTCCATTCGTACATCCGCTACGCATACGGGCAACATCCGTTTATACATCCGTTGTCATTCGTTACGTGTCCGCTATATCCGTAGGATCCACTGAACATCCGGCACCAAACTTGCCATCCGCCTCCAGCAGAAAATGGTCACAGGGAGGAAGCCGAAATGGAGGCGGAATGATAACACGCCAGCGTAACTAAGCACGCACCGTAGAAAGGGATGAAAGCAGATGCAGGCTCACCATACAAAGCATTAAACAAAAAATGTTATGTATAGCGGACGTATCTCGGATATTTAGGATGTCTTTGCAGGATGTCTAGAGGATGCAAAAGACACCTACGGAAAACCTATATTTCCTATAAAAAGGGGGAGAAATCACCTGGACTCACTTTCAGTCCAGCAAAGCCCTTGCGCGTGCAGACTCCCTTCAGCCTTCATCTGGCTCTTGCTCTTTCCACATATTCCAGGTCATCTCCACCATGGATTCGTCACACAACTCCTTTTGGTAGCCGCCATCATCTCTACATAACAGTGCCGAACCCTCTACAGGCTTTTCACCTGTTCTACCAGGAAGAAAAGGAGGTGTCCAAGAAGTGTCTGGGGGTCCGAAGATGGATCGCCAGAAAAAGCAGAGTACGAATGCTTATAACAGCACTGATGGTGGAGCTGAAGGAACGAAGGCTCTCATGCATTCAAGAACTTCATGAGGATTGCCCGCCAGCCATGTTTGATGGAAAATTGTGAGTGGCTGAGAACCCAGCGTTGAACCACGGCAAACACCAACTTCCGGCCAGGCCGGGACCCGACTGAAGGTGGCACTGCATTCTGTGCCACCTGACCTTGGCGACGGAGCCATGAAGCTATTCCTGGAGGGTGCCACACAACACCATCAAGCAGTGTGGTCAGAGAAGTAGTGCAGGCCATCCATCGAAGAATACCTGGAGGAGCACTCCAGTGCCCCTCCACTGGAAGAAGTCTGCCAAAAGAATTTGCAGAACAGTGGTATCAGACAGTGGAAACTTCCCCCACACCGTTGGCAGCCATAGATGGCGAAGCATGTGGCCTTGCAAAGACTCCAGCCAACTCAGGTCCACTTATAACAACTACAAGGGATCTTTCAAGCATCATCCTCTTCGCCATGGTCGATGCTGACTACAAATCATGTACATCAATGCTTCAGGGCAATGGCGTCATCTTCAGATGCCCAGGTATACAACGCCAGCCAGCCTCAAGGATGGCTGGAAAGCAACCTTATCATGGCTTCCCAGAATTCCAGCACCCCCGCCAACGACACACAAGATGTACCCTACTTCATCGTGC
Source organism: Laticauda laticaudata (assembly GCA_004320025.1). Taxonomy (NCBI): domain Eukaryota; kingdom Metazoa; phylum Chordata; class Lepidosauria; order Squamata; family Elapidae; genus Laticauda; species Laticauda laticaudata. The sequence goes on from BHFT01059057.1 coordinate 6,881, forward strand.
GGGGATGATTGCCTTCTCCCTAAACAGGAACCTAGCTTCATGAAGCCCGACACGTTCCAGATGCCTCACCCGTGAAGAGAGGATTTCTTCAACACAGGCTGTCAGGGCAAGACGGGTGGTGTCGAGAACGCCTTGGCATCCTTGGCAACAGCGCTTCCAGATACTTCTCACCACCATAGCAGCATGAGTCACATACTGTGAGGCAAGCATTGTGGAAGTCCCCTATGGCCTTTGCATCTGGAGGCTTATCTATCCCACTGCATCCTTACCCATCCACAAGCTATTACCCATCCACAGGTATTTCCTGCCATCCCACTGGCTATCCTAACCCATCCCACAAAGCATGCAAAGGGGTTACACCATTTCAAAAGTTTCCACCAAGACTTTATTGAACTCAGAGAACTGAACCAAACCTGCTGTGCAAAAAGCAAAGATAAACTTTATCAAATAACAAAACTGTAAAAGGAAGAAATGACCCAAGTAAAGTGTCCCAAGCAAAGATAAAGTTCACACAGGTAGCAACCCAGTCTCTGGCCACTCTTCTCAGTCACTCTGAGCGTGTGCCCATTAGTCTCAGGGGTGAACCGCGTCCAGGTTGCTGTGGCCAGGTGGCTGCTGCTGGTAGTGCTTGTCTGAGGCCTCCATTGGGGTGCCTGGCCCCGAGAGGACAACAGGGATGGTGTGTGGAGGAAGCGCTCAGAGAAGCTGCTCAGTCCCGTGATGTTGAGAGCCCCTTCCTCCATGACATGCGGGTGTCCAGTCCAATGACCGATGACCAGATATCTGAGGGCCGGGGCTTGGTGATGGGATGCGAGGAAGGAGGAGTGTAGTGGGGCTGCTACGGCGTCTCAGCTTAAGCCGAGGCTGACGCTTAGTGGCATCTGTGGTGTGGGTAGGCATCTTGTGGCATGGGTGGCACTTTCACATCTGTGATCGTGGTAGGCATCTGTGCATGGGTGGCATCTGTGGATGGGTGGCATCTTGTGGCATGTGGTGAACATCCATGGTAGTTGGTTGGCATCGGTGGCATCTGTGCATCGGTGTCATTCAGATGAACTTGCCTGGCTGGGAAGGGCTGCCTTTGCTGCGGGGATGGAAACTCCTTGTAGCCGTAAGCCTTGGTAACGTGAGGGCCTGTGGAAAGACTTGGCAAGGCGGCTTGACATCACCTGGAGTGGCAGGAGCAAGTACCTGGACTGGGGTAGGAGCAGGTTCAGCTGGGCCTCCGAGGGTGTGCAGAAGACCGGTGAATCCTCTCCTTTATCAAACCTGGTACTCTGATTTCGGACATTCCATGAGGGTCTGGTTGATGTTAGGTGAGGACGGGCCTTGCAGTTTCAGGATAGTATGTCAGTGTACACTAGCATGAGGAGAGGACGAGGGGGGGGGGGGGGGGGGGGGTGATCTCCGCGCTTTTGCATGGTTTGCTCCCTGATCTCCAGCAGGACTAGGTGGCCTCTGCCCCTCTTGCGTCTGGGCTCTCTGTCTGCTTTCTGTGGCAGGTGGAGCTGGGTGGATTGTGGTTGGTCTTCTTGCGTGGAATTTGCCCTCTCCTTCCATCCACTGCATCAGCGGGCGTCCTCCACGTGGGTCCGCCAGCGCAGAGTCGATAGCCTGTCGGGGCAGGTCATCCATCAGGATTATTCCACAGATACCTTGCCTGGACGCAGGAGGTGCTCTTGGGCCAGTAAGCAGGAACTGGCTCTCTTTGCGAACTGCCTTAGAGAGAGGACTAGACAGGGGCTACTCCTTCGGCTGGCGGATTCACCCTCCAAGAATCTGCCACTGCCATCACGTAGGTCTCCCTGTCCAGTGAGCGTGACCGTGGCCTAGCAGGACTTCTGAGGCTGCAGCTTCCCCTACCAAAGGTGTGCCATGTGCTTCCATCACCCGAGGAGGCCCCGAAGCTGTAGCCAAGGCTCTCCAACTTCTCCTCCAAGCCAACCTCTTTCTTTTGGTGTCTCGGACAGAGCCTGATCCAAACAACACATACACATTGAGATTGCCTCCTCTCCCTGTTTCAATTTATGCTCTTCCTCCCTCTGGCAGAACCTTCCTGCGCCCATCAGAGCGGGCTTCCAAGGTTCTAGGGGCTGCTCCCACCCACCAAACAACACACAGCCAGCCAGCAACAACAAGAGTTAGCACAGCAAAAGCAGCCACCAGCAGACCAGCAGCACCAGCAGCACCAGCAGCGACCAGGAGCAGCACCAGACAGAGTTAAGCCAAACAGCCATAATCCCAGCATCCAGCAGCACAGGCAGGACCAGCAGGACCAGGATCATGCAGCAGCAGAGTTAAGCACCAGCAGCACCAGCAGACAGGAAGCCACCTGCGGGACCAGGAGCAGCACCCGCCAGGCAGTAAGCCACAGCAGAAGCACCAAGCCACCAGGAGCCAGTTGCCAGAAAATAAGCAACCAGCAGAAAGCACCAGCACCAGGGCAGCGGCCGCTAGCAGAGTAAGCACCAAGCAGAAGCACCAGCACCAGGAGCGCAGCCCAGCAGAGTTAGCACTAGCAGAAGCCCACAGCACCAGAGCAGCGCCAGCAGAGTAAGGCCCCAGCAGAAGCCCCCAAGCACCAGGAGCAGCACCAGCAGAAAGCCCCAGCCACAGCAGAGTTCAGCCCGAGGAGCAGAAACACAGCAGAAGCATAGTCCAGGCGCCCTGGCCGGTGGTAGTGTTGGCCCTGTCCTCTTGCCAGGGCTGCAGAAGATGCACAGGCTTCCTCTTCTTTCCCCATGGTTTGTTTTGAATTTTCTCTGCGGGTCGTGGTTTTAGGTGTGGTTCTCTTTTTCTGTATGGTTTGGAGTATTCGTGCCGTGTCCATATCTATCTAGCGTCTCTGTGTTGCCCGAGGTTTATGGGGTGGGGGTTCGGGGTACTTTTCACGTTGTTGCTGGAGGATGTGTCTGCAGCAGGTTTTTCCTTCGGAATGGTGACCTGCTTGCGCAGCTGCATTCCTTTATTTATCCACGGGCTGGACGCAACAATGCATCCTCCCCGCACAACTGTGCAGTGAACGCTATGCATCCACTAGGCCATCCGCTAGGCATCCCGCTAGGCATCCGCTCTGCATACACGTCATCCGCTGGCATCCGCTTGGCATCCGCTCCTTTGCCACTGCCCACTCTGCCTCGCCGCTGCTCCCCCGGAAGCCCTGTGGATGTTGGCCATCCGCTTCCATCCCGCTTCCCTCCACTTTTCCATCCGCTAGGCTTCTGGGAGCATCCGCTTTACCAATCCTGGGCTACATCCTTCCCCACGTCCAGTCCTTTCCATTTGTTGCTCTGCTCTTTATGCAAATTTGGGCACTTTTGAGAGCAGATAGCAATGGAGAAAAATTTTCTCGTTCGCAACTGTGTCCTTTTCTAACATACATTTGCAAATCCGTTATGGCAATGTTGACATGGCCCTTAAAAAGGTTATATTTGCTTTACACACTTAAGACAGTTTACCTTGATTCATCCTTTCTTCTTTAATAAAGTCATAAAGTTTACCTAAGGAAAAGTTAATAAAAGCGTTATCTTTGCTTAAGACACTTGCGTTCATTTTTTACTTAATAAAGTGTGGTGAAAACTTTTTGAAAAAAATGGTTAGAGGCCCTTTAGCACGCTTGTGAGATAATTAAGGATAAAAGTTGTGGATAGATTAAAACCTGCCAGTGCAAGTATCGTGGGACTGTTTTGGTCCACCATCCCAGCTGCCACACATATGGACCTTTATTATCACATAAAAATTTATTCAATTGATTATCAACACATTTTAAAATAACCAAAGCTCTTTTATAATGCTACTTTTCATTATAGGACCCACTGAAATGTACATGGCACAATCTCATCATGCTTATGCCGACAGGCGCAAGGAAGCATCCAGTTAATCACCTATCATCCTGTCTTCCACTTCACTGCTCCAGCTGGGGAGCTGCTAACCAGTGTCTCAGGAAGTGCACTGCCTCCTCCACTTCACATGAAGTTCTTGTTGGGGCCTTTCTGTACCATCCCGTATCTATCAGGTTTACGTCCATTGGCCTCCATTCACCCAAGCGCCCTCCATGTCCCCATATCCCTTTGTTGACGCGTCCACAAGTCTGTTCTGCCAACACTCGGGGTACGGTGGCATGCAGATGTGCAGATGCAGCAAAGCTTCCACGAATGCCCTCCTCACAGTATATGCCTCATGCTTCTGGGGTGAAGAAGGATCTGAACCTGTTGGTCAGGATGCAAAAGGATGTTCTCCACCACCCGTCTTGCCCTGGGGAGCCTGTAGGTTGAATATCCTCTCTTCATGGCGTAAGCGTATCTTGAAGTTGTACGCTTCCATTAGGTAGGTTACTAGAGGCAGAAGGTGTCATCACAATGGATTGAATTTGCAACATCTTGTGTGTCATTTGGGCAGGGGGTTCGGATCTGGAAAAACCACGAGCAGTTGCGTTCCACCCATCCTTGAGCGATCACTTGCATTGTTACCTGGCCATCTGAAGCTGACCCATATGCCTAAGCATCAATGTAGCATTGACTGTAGTCTGCATCAACCATGCAAAGAGCATGGATACATGCAAAGAAGCCCTTGCTTAATAGTTTAATAAGTGGACCCTGAGTTGGCTGGAGTTTTGCAGGCCACGTCTCCCATCTATGGCTCCAATGATGTGGGAATGTTCCCACCTGATAGTTACCAAAATCTCTTGCAAGTTCTTCTTCCAGCCTTGTTCACTGGTGCGAGGCACTTGAGCAGTCCTTCCACGTTTTCTTCGATGATGGTTCTGCACCACTTTCTCTGACCACTTTGCTGATTGGTGTTGTGTGCGCACCTCCATGCATACTGCATGTTTCGCTATATAGTTTCCAGAGGGAGGGGGGGGGGGGGGGGGGCGGGGGGGGGGGGGGGGGGGGGCGGGGCGGGGGAGGGGGGGGCGCCAGGTGCCGCAGAGTTCATTTTGCCACCTTAGTCTGGGGTCCAGGTTGGACAAGAAGTGGTGCTAGGCTTGGTCAACCTGGTCTGAGACACTCCTACCAAGTTCGTCAAAAACATGGCTGGTGTGATTTTCATGAAGTGATGGAATGACGAGGGTCTTTTTTACTCAGCCCACCATCAGTTGGGTCATACAGATCCAAACTCCATTCTTCTCATGATTCCATTCCTCGGACCCCACACAGCTCTTGGACGTCTCCTTCTTCTGCCATTCTGCTATAAAAGGTGAAACAATCTGAAACAGCTTTGGTCTGGTGATGAATGAGCTGCAGCATATCATGCGGACTGTTTCATCATCCATGATTGCGAGAACAATTGGATTGATTGTGGAAGACCAAGGACCCAAGTCGAAGAGGTCTGTACAACCACGGCTGCGTGCGACTCATACTGAGACTCCAGATGATTTTCTTCCCCCTTTTTATAGGGAAAATATCGGTAGTCCACTAGGTGTCCTTCTAACATACTCTAGACATACTTGCATGCTGGGCTAATCGCATGCAAAAATTATATGAGATACATCCCAATTACAAAGTTTGTTCCACTTTTAATCCTTTACTATACAAGATGCACACACTTGCATCCTTTCTATTTCCATACTACTAACGCTGTGTTAGAACGTATCCGTGCTACCTTTCGTTTCCTCCCCTCTTTCCATTTTTCACTTGCCGGAATGTGGAGTTGAAGGGCATGGCCAGAGGATGCAGAGAGGATACAGTGGACGTTTAATGGATTATAACGGACATAGAACGTTTGTTGCCCATAGATGTCGCGGAATGTAACATCGTATGTTGGCGGAAAAGTTCCAAGTTCATCCGCTCACAAAGTTTTGTGCAGCTCAAAACTTCTTGCACAGATGAAATCTCAGTGGACAGATGCTCGAGGTATAGAGCATATGAAACACGTATGCAGTGAGTACACAACGGATGCATTGCCTTTTCCAATGGATGGCAATCTTTTTTTAATGTTTTACATCTTCTTTGCATCCATAAGTGCAGTGGGACCAGGCCTTAAAATGAAGGGATTTTCATTGATCTTGCTTATTGCAAATTCCAAAACCAAGACATACTCACAGTTTTTAGTCACCACACTATAAAAAGATACCATGAGTTATAAGCATATATATTGCTTCATAAATTAGGGCATTTACTTTTTCAATTCATTTCAATACATTGTTTAAAAAATATGCTATATTTCCTGAGGTATTCCTCACTTTGATCTTTTGCAGCAGTTTTTAAAGAGCAGTGTAAATACATTTATTTTCTGATTTAAAATTCATCATTTGGGTGAGGTTTCTTTCTTCCATTTAATTATATTGCAAAGCTGACTATTTCAAAAAAATTTTTTGGAAAAGAACATAAATGTCATAATATAGAATGACATTTTTATTTGAACACCTTGAAAAAATAAAATGAAAAGGCATTCGCAATGGAAAAAAGTTAAAATGAAAAATAAGGGGAAATGATGGAACAAAAGACAGTGTTGTAAAAGTAATCTACTCTGAAGGGGATATTTTTTGACAAGGAAAGGAAATCATTTCTTGAATTTTCCACTTCATATACAGTACATAAATGGTGTTTACAATGGAATATTTAAGATAAAGACCTCTTCAATGGTGTAATATCCTTTGATCTCAAACAAAATGTCATTTGCTCCATTTTTATAATTGAAATAATTCTGTTGCTTTTCTTGGGCATTTAGAGTAAATCAGTAATGTTGATTTTAGGTAAGGGCAATGCTATATTTTCTTTGGGAAGTATTCTAAACATAGGAAATAGCTATGCACAGGGGTAGAATTCTACCAGTTCACACCTATTCACTAGAACTGGTTGTTGACATTCTAAGCAGTTCAGAGAACCGGTTGTTCGAAGAAATTACTGGCCTAATCCTGTAAGGAAGGCAGGAAGGAAACNTGTGTGGAGTGACCATTCAAAGTTACAATAGTACTGAAAAAAGTGACTTATGACCATTTTTCACACTTATGACTGTTGCAGCGTCCCCACAGTCATGAGAGGCCAGATGAGGAGATGCATGCCTCGATGTGAGTGATATTGAGTTGGCCACACCCAGCCAATAACATGACCACCAAGCCATGTCCACCAAGTCAATGACCACCAAGCCACAGACACCACCTAAGCCATGCCCACAGAACTGGTTTTTAAAAATTTTAATCCCACCCCTGGATATGCAGCAGTTAAATGAACTGAACCTTTAACAATCACAACTCTGCTTTAGTTCCTGCATTACTCTTCTAGACACACAAGTGGTCATTTCAAATGTACAGATCTGCTGAAAACTATGTTATGGGGAAAATCTTACATAATTTCTTCAAATGATATTGGAAGAGGTTGTTGGCTGAAATCTGATGGAATAGACAAGATAAAGCTTTGAGAAACAATGTCACCAATTATAATGTCTCCTGGTTGATAATATTGATGAAGAATGGGAGGAAGGTTTTGGAATCCACATTTAGCAATCTTACATGATATCCAAGAAAGTAGCATCAGTAGTCATATCACTGATAATCCATATTCAGAGCACATTTTCATTTTCAGTAAAGATGCCTTTATTTGAAGACAGAGTTCAGGAATGAACATTTGCTAATAATAAAGTCCTATCTTTCCTAATCTTTCATTTTCCATATGTAAAAAAAACAATACATATCAAACTAACATACAGTAGAATGTCTCTGTTAAATTTTTGAATGATAGGCATTTATACCATTATTCATAATGGATGTTTTGTTATTCTCTATGTTTAATCCAGAGTCAATTTAGAAAATGGCAGCACTAACTGCAGTAATTACACTGTGGGTTTAGGTTGTGCTACAAATATTTCCTCTTGGGATAGAAGTATTTTCTCTCTTCTTTGGGGAAAACTGAAAGTTTAAAAAATAAATCAGTTAAAAAAAACCAAATCTTTTTTCTGATTCCAGGAAGAAACATGCAAATATTTCATCACATAATTGTACTGTATGAGAGGAAGAAAATTTTAGAGAAAGTAATATCAGGATCTTACACTTCCCTTACATGATGTATTTTATATTAACTGTGTTTTTCTTCTGTAAGCAAAGCAGATTACCATTCTGGAACAGGTAGTCCACACCAGTGATGGAATTCAAAAATTTTTACTACCAGTTCTGTGGGCATGGCTTATTTGGTGGGTGTGGCTTGGGGAAATCACGTGACTGGGTGGGTATGGCTTGGTGGCCATGTGACCGGGGTGGTTGCATGATTGGGTGGGCGTGGCTTGGTGGTTATGTGACTGGGTGGGTTTGGCCAAGTCAATGTCACTCACATCAAGGCGTGCCTTGCCTGGCCCCTCCGTTCCCAGCCTTTCCTTGTCTCACCCAGCCTCAACATATCTATAGTTCTATAAAAATGTTGTTCACCTTTTTTTGACTTTATTATCTACGTACTATAGATGGACTTTCATGGACCACTGAAAAAAGGAAATGGCTCACATGCTTTGCCCAAGACGGTGATAGGCAACAGGCTTTTAGGGAGCTGCCAGAAAGAAGGGAGCAATATATTTTCCAAAGTACCAGAAGGCAAACAATGTATTTTCCAAAACACCAGAAGGATGGAAACTGAATAGAGAGATGCAACCTAAAAATAAGGAGAAACTTCCTGACAATGAGAACAATTAACCAGTGGAATTGCTTACCACCATAAGTTCTGGGTGCTCCAACACTGGAAGTTTTCAATAAAAGACTAGACAGCCATTTCTCTGAAATGGTACAAAATCCCCCCCCCCCAAGGTTCCTTCTAAGTGTTATTCTGTTATTCTGACACCTTTCCCAGGACCTCTAGTCAGATTTTAGCATCCTCAGAATTTTCCTGCCTGAGCAGTGGAACAGGGGTCTTCAAACTTGACAGCTTTAAGACTTGTGGACTTCTGGAGTTCCAGTTTGCAAGGCTTCATCGGTGGCAGGAATCCGCAATTATGCGCGGTTTCTGCTGCGCTCACCGCTGGTGTGCCCCCGATCCAGCTGGACTTGGGGGCTATAGTTACCCCATAGAGGTAACTGAAAATAGGGGAGATCCAGCAGGGGTCCGGGGGAATCACAACCCTCCTCCTCAGCTGGCTTAACTCCCTTTTCCAAAAGCGGTGGAGCAGCGGTCAGCAATGGCCACCACAAAGAAGCTTTCATCCGGATAAGATTGTGCAGGAGGAAGCTGAGAAAGTGAAAGTTTTTGGCTAACCTGGATAATAAGTAACATTTAAATACCCTGG
>BHFT01059060.1:0-12322 GCA_004320025.1 Laticauda laticaudata
AACTTTCACTTCTTAACTTCCTCCTGCACTTTCTTTTCCAGCTGAGTGCTTCTTTGAGGTGGCCATTTCTGACCGCCGCTCTTACTACCTTCAGGAAAGGGAATTTAGCCAGCTGAGGAGGAGAGATGTGGCTCCCCTCAACCCTGCTGGGGCTCCCCCCATCTTCGCCACCTCTATGGGGTGACTTAGTCCTGAAGCCAGCTGGCTTGGGGTGCTCCAGCGGCGAGCCCAGACAGAAACCATGCACAATCGTGGATTCCTGCCTACCGCCAAAGCCCTGCAAACCGGAAGCCTTGCTAGTCTTTTTCAAAATGCTAGAAATGAAGACATTAGTTTCTTATAAAAATTGTTGTATTGTTTAAATGATAAAATTATTCACAGTACCATAATTATCCTTTAAAGATGTGAAGAGTTTGAAATGGTTCATTTTTTTAAACAAATAAATGATGCAATCTAACTCATGAAGAAAACATAAAGGGCCAATAGTTTAATTTCTATGTTGAATGAAATACAGCTTTTGAAGCCAGTCAAATAATAAAGTGTGGAATTCTAGTTTCTATAAGAAAATAGGAGGACATGTTATAAAGTCAAATTGAATTGAATAATGTCCTTTGTCCATCTCAACCTAGCAATAGAAAGTAGCTTTTAGGATAGGATAGGATAGGATAGCATAGCATAGCATAGCAAAGCATAGCATAGCATAGCATAGCATAGAATAACACAGTTGGAAGGGATTTTTGAGGTCTTCTGGTCCAATCCCCTGCTCAGGAAGGAAACCCTATACCATTTCAGACAAATGATTGTCTAATCTGGTCTTAAAAACTTCCGATGTTGGAGAATTCACAACTTCTGAAGGCAAGTTGTTCCACTGGTTAATTGTTCTAACTTTTCAGGGTGACAAAGCCAACTGCATATGTGAGGGGCATGTGGTGTGCACAAATCACTTATAAAAAATAAAGTGAATATTTAAGTCTTATTTTTCACTTTCACTTTATTTTTTGCCCTGGTCTAACTACATGAGTCAATTCATAAGGAGCAAGCAGAACCTTGGACAGCTCCAAGCAAAAACTTCTCACAATGAACTCCGGAGCTTAACTGAGATCTTTCATTACAGGTCTGCACTAAGCTCAGCTAAAGCTGAGATGTTAACATGAATGATTTACAACAGATGTTCACTGATCCAAGATGGAATGAACAAATATCAAAGTGATTTTTGCTGATTCCGGGAGATCACAAAACTTGGTTCAACTTTTACTTGTTAATATTAAAATGCAATGATAGGTGATCTTAATGTGGAAGAATAAAATTCAATGACCAATAGGTTGCTTTTAAATCAAGATGATCCTTTTGGTAAGGTTACCATTATTTGCTCCAATCACATTTGGTCTTGGTGGTTAAGAAAAATCCTTACTTTTCCCAGTTATTCCATCTCATTCGCTTTCATATTCTTATTTTCAGCTTGTAGCTGTCTTTTTTGACACAATCAGGAATTGTGCTAACCTGCATAATATTCGGGAGCATTATTATTCTTTGCAAACATTCCTTCCCATTTAACACCCTGTCCTTTTAACCTGTCTACTTGACATCTGTTCCTCACTATAAGATTTACTAACACTGCAAATTTTGTTACATTCTTGCCCAAACAAAGTTAGCCCCTCTGACTACCTAATTGACATTCATTCCCCATTATAGTTCAGCCTTCTGGATCTTGAGTCCTTCCTGTTTGTCTTTGATAACTTAAATGCCCAGACTGCTGCTCCAAGGGAGTAACTCAGAATCTTTGCAAAGGTCTGCAAGGGTCTTGAGCCTAAAACCCAAAAACATTGCAGTAGAATAAATATGCATCCCATGACTACGCTTGTTTATTTTTGTTACTAGAGTCAATACAAAACTGATTTTTCTAATGTTGTTCAGTGCCAGACATATAACATTATTACTTTGAATATTTTATCATTCTTTCTCACACATTAGTCATTTTCTTTATACACCAAATTAAAACATATCATGAAGGAAGAAAATCATCATGTGTTTTCCACCAGCAGAATAAGAAAAGACCAAATAATAAATTTCAAGTTTCTAAAAAGCCTTTTTTTGGTATGTTACATTTCAACTAGACAGGAAGTCCTATAGTGAGGATATATTACATTAGAACTTGAACGATCAGATGTGTTGTGAAACCTCCAATGACCAATTTTGCTTTTCCAATGAACTGTCACAGATAATACACTTCATGTTATCTAGTATTTCCTCAGTCTTCATACTTCATTAAAATTAGTCCACCCCTTCATTACTCAACCAACATACTGCATAATCAAATGGTAAAAAAGGACATTTTTAGAAGTATTTATGCCAATATCGAGGAAAAGCAAGAAAAGCCCATTATCATCATGGCATTGTGGGATGGTTTCTAGAATGTTTTTGGCTGGCAGCAGTGAGGAACAGGATCCTGGATTGGATGTAAGCAGACCTTTAATCCCATCCAGCAGAGTTATAATTAAATAATGTACATCTAAGTGTGAATCAGCCTTTCTACTTCTGTCTTTTAAGGTGTCCTGGGAAAGTGTCTTTTAACAGGGTTTTTCTTTTGTCATCAGAAGAGGGACAATTATGGGAAATAAAAGCAGGATTAAATCCAACGATCTGAGACAACTAGGGGATCTAGTTGGAAGATAGGTAGGTAGGTAGATAGATAGGGAGGGAGGGAGGGATAGATGATAGGTAGGTAGGTAGGTAGGTAGGTAGGTAGATAGATAGATAGATAGATAGATAGATAGATAGATAGATAGATAGATAGATAGATAGATAGATAGAAGATAACCAAAGCCAGGCCACAGGCAGTTGATTCTTGCATCATCCAAAAGTAGGCCTGAGGGCTGATCTCATGTCAGAGAAGGACATTTTGGCAGTATTTATGAAGACCTTTGCCCTGTGAATTACTTTATGCTAAGAAATCCAATGACATTTGGGTTTCAGCATGGAACTGAATCTAAATTTCTTTCCCCCAAGCACATAATACCATCTGAAGTGCCAAGCCAGTATCAAATAACTTATGATTGATACTGCAAACATTTCCATTGGCTTCTATGTTTCAGTGTTGTCTATATTTTCTTCCATAAGATGATGGAAAATACTGATGATAGTTAAGTAAGATTAGCAATTCTTTAAAGTTAAAGTTACCATTGGGTTACAATGAGAAAAAGTCAACATTTGTACTCTCTTTTCACATTGAAGGCATTCTCTTCCATGGTGGCATGACCTTTGCCAGCAAAGGAGAAAATGCTGAGTCCCATTCAATGAGCAATTGATGAGAAAGTAGAATCTTCCATTCTGCCAATTACTGATAGTAATTGCTATGTAATGAAGTTAATGTTTTGTAGAATTTATAACCTGATATTAATGGGGGCTCTGTTCTATCCTTTGCCTTTCTAGTTCATTTTCCCCTGGCTTTTTCACAACAAAAGAAACAGGACAATATGTGAAGGGTCATTAATTCTATTTCATTTTGATTTCCCATCCCCTTCTCCCCACCCCTCCAAAGAGCCCCCCTCCTATTCCAGTTCTCCTAGAGGTTAAACAAGAGCTATGTCATCAAATCTTTCCATAAACTCTGGTTCACGTGAGGGTGAAAAGTTGGCTCTACAGAGAATCTACTGCTGGAAAAATACCCTCCTTTCAGCTTCAATTCAGGATACTTTAATAGCTGGGCTATTTTATGGCGTTTTTTGATCACCAATTACACCACCCAGAACAATAGGCCCAGACCTTAAAGAAGCAGGCCTCAAATTTGCCAATGTGTTTCATAGCAACACTTTCTTTGAAAGTAAGAATAGCCTCATTACAAGGATGAAGATGGATCAGGCCTTTAGCAGAGCTCTTAACTTCAGGACAATATGTTAACCTAATGACTCCCATTTCCCCCTCCCTCCCACCAATTCTTACTGTATTATGCTGACCCTCGACTGCCCTTTTAACACTGGTTCTGACCTTTGCCTTCTAAAAGGAAAGCACTCTGACTCCCACTATCTTTAATGTCCTAGCAGGGTTAGGGAAAGGTGTTTTTTTTTTTCAACCTTGCTGACAATGGAATGCAGAAAAAATAAACCAGAAAGCAGCAACATGACAAACTGAAGAACTCCAGAGTAAGGAAAAAGCATCTCCTTGTTGATCTGTTAGTCTCTAAATGAATAGAAATATATAATTGAGAAGACTGGCATGCTTCTTTTCTTGCTTAGGAAATATTAACTAGACAACCAAGATAGTCAGCTAGGAAATGAGAGAAAAATGCACTAGCTGAATAAGATGAAACGTTCTTTTATTTCCATCAATAGACTATATGCAAATTCCTATTTTGAAAAAGCAGCTGAATATGTGTGTGTGTGTGTGTGTGTGTGTGTGTGTGTGNGAAAAAGCAGCTGAATGTGTGTGTGTGTGTGTGTGTGTGTGTGTGTTGTTTTTTAATTTCTCTTTGTCGGTTCTCAAGATAAATTTTTCATCCTCCAATGATTTCAACATGTATTTCTTTATTCCGAGGAGTCTGAGTGATACTCCAATAATGATAAAAAATACTATATTTGTATGAGAATTTTTCATTTTGATTATAATTTCTGACTAAAAGTTGGCTAAAATTGAATGTGGTAGTAAAATCATAGTAGATTTTTCTGGTATCTTCCTTTTTTTACTTTCCATTTTTAAAATACTGTAGTGAATCTCCTATCTGATCTTTCTAGTCAAGATACAGTATTGACCATGATGCAAGTTCCTATTGGCAAAAATCATATATTCTGTGTCACAAGGAAAGTTTTCTCCTTCTCCTCCCTTCTATGATCTACAGTATATCTAATGAGATAGGGGACATCTAAAACAATTTTTTTCAAAGAAGTGGTTGCAATAACAAGGGAAATCTCTTCTGCTGCCAATTAAACTGATATTATATACTTTTCTTGATGTCAATGTGGAAACTGTACAGGATAATTTTGCATACCAAAATTATCCAACTCTACAATGAGCCAGACTTCATATGCAACATATTCTATTTCTATTTTACATTATTTTGACCAAAAATTATCAATTCAATCTTCACCTTGACAAACTGTCTATAGCATTGTAAAGCACTTGACATAATTCTCCATTTTTTAAAAATTTAGTTGATTTGATGTAATTATACTTTTTTTGCATCAAAATCAATGACATAATTAATTCAGCCACTTTAGATCTGAAACTAATGTTTGCAACTATAAAGCACTGAGCATTTCCAACATTTGCAAAACCTGAATTTACATTCCTTCAAAAATCCTTGTTCTTGGCAGCTACTGAACATGAGGTCTTGTATCCTTTCAAAAACAACACACTGAGGCACACCAGCTATCAAAGTCTTTCAGATAAGAAAAGCTGAATACTTATTAGAAGGCTGTTTCTATTTTCTCACCACCCATAAATTCGTTGGAAACCCATTAACATGTGCTTGACATGGGTTTGAAATATATGATGAGGCTACAGTGATGAATAAGGCTACAATGCATGGCTCTCCACTATGTGTTCTGATGTTCATCTTTTAATGTTCAAGTCTTCTTCATGTTGCTATTGTTGGGTTACTGAAAAGCATTAAATGGCAACAGGCTAGCCATCTGGAATTCGTCATCCAATGAAATGATTTGATAACAGTGTTTAATTTAATACTTTTGCTTGCCTTTTATTAATTCCTATGAGAAATGCAAGTATTATAGGAAACTCTTTGTATTTTGAAGAAATACAGTGTGGAAAGAACTAAACCTTATCTCAGAATTTCCTCTAAAATCATCCATATTTTTATGCCAATTTTGTTCATGTCCAGTTTTTCTTGTTATATTCCATTCTATGTACTATACATCCCATTCCATACAAAATAATTTCTGAATGAATTATAATTATAAAATTTAAGTTAATGCAGAATGAGTCCACTCATCTTCATGAATTTTAAAATATTATGTACTGTTTATTGGCATACTGATTTTTTCAAATATTACTTTATTTTAATTCTAATTAAATTATATAATCATATATTGTAATTAATTTGCTTATTCCATCCAATATTTTTTTTTTACAAAAGTGGTTCACGAGGTACATCATAATGTTCACCCATTGTATCAAGATCGCAACCATACAAAAATTCATTCTGTGGAAAAATTGCATTGAAACTTCCAAGAAAGCTACAATTATTTGTCTATAAGGTACTAAGTATGCATTTGAGTGTGTTTTTGTGCACATGAACAAACAAAATCAGCCTTTTTTCATATTTAAAGAAGAATTGCAACCAATATCTGTACCTATACCTATACCTATACCTATATCGACATCAACATTGACATCTACATCTATATCTATATCTATATCTACCGTGTTTCTCATATAATAAGGCTGGGTCTTATTTTTTTTTGAGCCCTGAAAAAATGGCTAAGTCATCTTTTCGGGGGTGACTTAATTCCCCCCCCCTGCATCTTCAGGTGGGCAGGCAGCAACAGCTTGGATGTTGACCTCAGCGTTGGTGGGACACTTCATATTGGGGTCAACGCAGGCAGCACCATATCCGGGTGTGCAACAAAACTACTTCCTAACAGCAAGCCCCCTCACCATTCCCCCCCATTTTGCATATTTTAATATAGGCCTTAATTTGGGGGGAGGGGCTTAATTTCATTTCATGCCTATAAAACCTGCTGGGACTTCCTATTGGGGGAGGCCTCATTGTTGGAGAAACAGGGTATATCTATATCCCTATCCCTATCCCTATATCATCTATATCTATACCTATACCTATACCTATACCTATATTTATCTATCCATCTATCTATATATCTTTTTGTAGATTTTCATGGGTACAGGTATCCAGGTCTTGGCGTGTTCGGGTCTTTTCCCATGTAAGATTGAGAGTATGTTGGCAATGTTTTGATGAGATCCCACTCGTCATCTTCAGGCTGGTGCTTTCAGCTTTGTGCTTGTGTGAGCAAAGTGTGATTGGAGCTGCCATCTCTCTATAAATACTGGTGGGGAAGTGTGGTGTGCTGGCTCTGTTGTAAGCAGGCTGGTTGGCTGTGTTGTTATTTATTGATTGCTTGATGGAGTTGATATTTGCAGATTGGTTGGCTTTTTCGTATGAACTTGGGTGGCTGAGGTGCTGGTATCAGCCTCCTGTGTTGTAACAACCTGGGTAATGGGCTGTGTGATGACCTTCTGAGCTCTATTGTTGTGACATCGTGGGTCTTGTGCTGTAATCTCCTGGGTTGTTGGCTGTGTTATAACATCCTGAGGTTTTTTGCTGTAATCTCCTGAGTTCCATGATGTGATAAATCTGAACACAAACAAATATGAACACAAACCCAAACTCTGGCTTAGACATGTAGATGACACTTTCATAATTTGGCCACATGGGAAAGAAAAACTGGACAATTTCCTCACACACCTCAACAGCTGACACCCCAAAGTACAATTCACCATGGAAACAGAAGCCAACAACCAACTTCCCTTCCTGGACGTCCTAATTTACAAAAAATAAAAATAAAAATGAATGGCTCCCCAGAACACACCATCCACCAGAAGAAAACACACACCAACCACTACTTAAATGCACAATCCCATCATCACCCTGCACAGATCAACTCCGTAGCCAAGACCCTCATTTCCAGAACCAAATGCCTAGCCAACAAAGACCACTTGAGAACAGAATTACACACCCTCACTAACGTGTTAATTTCCAATGGATTCCAAAGAAACACAATTACCAATCTAATCCTAAGGGAGACACCCCCAAAAAACTGAGTCACAGAACAGGACAAAGGTATCGCCCTCCTCCCCTACATCAAAGGAACCACAGACAATATCAGCAAATTTCTCCACAAACGCAATATCAGTACAGCCTTCGGCACTGACCAAAAAGTAGCCAACATCCTAAGAAACCCTGAGGACAAGATCCAGCTAGAAAACCAAGGAGTTTATGAAATGCCATGCAACAATTGTCCAGCCACATACATTGGAGAAACCAACAGGAGAATAAATGCACACATCCCAGAACACAAGAACAGTCAGAAAAAGAAGAAAATACTTCCTCCCTTTTCCAGAACCTTAAAGCCACAGGACATGAAATTAATTTTGAGGGAACCAAATCAATGGGAGGAAGAGAAGGTATAGAGAGATCTCACTCTCCTGGAATGAGCCAGCCATTTACGAAATTTGCACTCTCAGCAACGTTCACCTAACTTTGGAGACCAAGCACTAGAGACGAGTACTTACACAACTGAAATAGAGTTCTTCTATATAGCTAAAGTCACTATACAGCAAAAAAACAATAGAGACTATTCTTAAGTTTATCAAATAGATATAAATACAAATATGACCATTATGAAATTCCCATACTCACATCCTTACCCCATAGACATTTATTACTATTTTATATCTCAGAGGCTTCTCTCGACCAGGTAGATACTTAAACAAACAGGTCGGCTTCCAAAGGATCATTAATGTATGCATAGCACTATACATCTTCTAGATGAACACAAATGCACTGAGTAAATCTGGACACACTCACTTCTCTCACTTAGCCATACACATGGAAACCAACAGACACAATCTATTACGGTATACCTAACTCTATATGAAATACCCCAGCCACAGAAAATCATCAGAGCAAGTCCAGTTTAAGAGAGTAATGAAAAAGGACCTGAGAAGCGATGAATAAGAAAGAGATATTCCCAGCAGATTGTCCAATATACAATCATTGGAAAGCCTGCAGCTCTCAAAATAGAAAGACCCTCCACACACAGAAGATAGAGAAACCATTGCAGAGAATATTCCTTGTTACACGCCATAATGCGTACGACTCTTCTATGCTCTCCAACTCAAAGCCCCCTCAGCACCCAGGTGAAACACCTAGCTTGCTAATGAAGTAGTTCAGCCATACCTTTCACGTTTTGTGTGCTGTTGGTTTGAGGTGTGCTCTCAGTACTATATGAGGTTATATATCCCGTCATATGGGACTATCACAGTGCTTTCATAGCAAACTGTTTCAGCAGAATCACTAGATGAGTTAGTGGATGTGGTGTCACATGCTTTTCGTTCAAATTCGCACGCTGGCTCATTTCTGATTGGGTTATATATATATATATTACAAGTCTTGTTGTATATTGTGTAAGTTTACATTGTCATTGACTTGTTACTGTTCTCTATGTGAATAGAGATAGATGGCTTTCTAGTACAAGCTTTGCTTTGTGTAACATTGGACGCTGGCTAATCATTAGGAAGCGCACTAGTTCACACTTGGGTGCCTGTTGGGGGGAGTGTTCATATGGAGATATATGGAGGCATCAGAGGGGAGTCTGTTTGTGCTCAGGTGTTGCCTGGTTTGTGGTTTGATGAGAAATCCATATTAATCGAGAGTGCAGGGTTCCAAAGATTGACATCGTCTGCTGGAATTCAATCTCATTCTATCACAGACAAAACTCCCAGCCAATCAAATCATGGGGCTCATGCCTTACGAATTTGAACTCAGGAGCTATGAGTGGAGACCTCCACCATCATACAGAAGCCTGCATTGATATGGCTAGATGGGATCTGCGAGACATCAACGTTGCTTACAATTCTTTAAAACAGCAACTACAAATGACATGGGATATAATACCCGACCAGGGTCGCGGGTAATTTGGTTTGTGGATCGTTTGGCGTTATTCGGGGTTTTTCGACACGTGAAATTGGAAGTAATCTAGGGAACTATATTGATGCTCTTTCATCATACATCTCCTCAGGCTTGTTTCTATTGGGCTCTGTGGTTCTCAGAGTAATTGAGGTTTGCAAGCTGCTTTCCTTCCTTTTAACTGCTAGGTGGGGAGGTGACTTGATTAAGGGATGGGGGCCTTTGGCTGTGTCTGATTGGCTGGGGGTGTGTTCTCATTGGTTGCAGTTGGCTGGTGTTCTGATTGGTGGGGGTTGGCCGTGTTCTGATATGGTAAGGGGGGGTGTTCTGTTCCAGGTGGGCTTGGTTTTGTGCTCAATTTAGTCTTATTTGCTGGGGGATTTAGGCTGGTGAGCTGTGATCCTGTTGTTTGCTTCCACATTCTTGGTCAATCCACATCTTCATCGGTGGGTGTCACTTTGCTTCTTGTAATAGGTCATGAGGGGTTTGAAGGGGTAGCGGTGCAGCTGCCGTACACTTCTTGGACCATGGTCATGTCTCATCTTCTGTTGTGTTGTTGAGTCTTTTTTCTGATGGAAGTGTTGTTGGTAACATCTTGTGTGGCACCGTAGTGGTGTGGGTCTGGCTGTCATTCTTACATTACGTTAGATATCGTTTATTTAATGAAGAGCAGTTTTCCAATATGGCTGGTTAGCGGGTAACGAGCTCATCTCTTTTATTCATCACTGAATGCTGGGCGTTTTTCTAATCTCTGTAGGCTTCTCTAGGATATCTCGTTGGGTTGAAAGTGTATCGGTTTTGGGCAATAGTTTTCTTGGTATTTTTAAAGTCAATTTCATGTTCTGTGCTTTGTGGTGTTGGATCACATGTGGAAGTACCGGTGAAAGTTTCTTCTTTTTGATTGAGCCTCTTGTTTTCTTCAATGCGATGCCTTATTCCACAGGATATGAAATTGAGCTTCTGAAAAATAGCCAGTAACATCTGCTCAAAAACCAAACCACTTCAACAACAGAATAATCTAAGAGATCCGTAGAGATAGAAAATACAGCATCCACACAGCATGAATAAATGAATTGATACCTCCCACGCTACGCAACCCTCATCTAATAAACGAGTACCTAACATGAAAGAATGACACCAAGACCCACACCCATGAGTTGCCCAACAAGATGTTACCAAGCACACTCCACATAGAGAAAAGACTCACATCACACATAGAAGACTGAGACATGTACCACGACTAGAAGGCACGGTCACCGCATGCATGCAAGCACTTACCTGCACTTACAAACCCTCTGACTCCATACTAAGAATAGGCGAGACTGACACCCACATGAAAGATGGTAGGCAGTAACCACGAACACATGAAATGCTATAATGGATTATCAGCTCACCATGCTCATAGCGCCCAGCAACTAATGACTTAACTCTGACACAACACAAGCCCCCACCTGAACAGAACACACCCCTAGCCAACTGCAGAACACAACCAACCCCCTCCAATCAGAAACACAGCCAACCCAACCAAATCAACGTCACACCCACCACGTAGCAAGTTAAAAGAAAGAAGCAGCTGCAAGCTCACATTACTCTTGTAGAAGCGCAGTAGCCAAGGAAGAGCAAGCCCTGAAGATGAGTCGAAAATGAGACTTCATACGGAAACGTTGCCTAGATACTTCCAAATTTTATGCAGGAGATAAACCCTGAATATCCAAAGGATTCTCACATATGTATGTAGTATGGTTATGTATGTATTATGTCTGTATGTATGGTATCGTTTGGCATGTTTCGGGTCTCTCTCCATTAGATTGAGTAGTTATCTATGGTCCGACGATTATTTCGACGAAGGTCCATACTTGCCATCTTTCAAGGCTAGCTGGTTTTCAATCTGTATTGTGTGACTAACAGCATGTATCGTGAGCTGCCCGTAAAGTCTTCTTAATAAATATGCCTTCATTGGGAGATGACTGTGGTGTCATTTCTGTGATTGGTGAGTGAGTTTTGAGTGTTGCAGACTGGTAGTCGCTTTTCTGGTAAGAACATGTGTGGCTGAAGGTATTGGGCCTATGTGCTCTATCACTCCTTGTTGATAATAACCCGAGGTATATTTGGGCTGTGATGAACCGTTTCACTGAAGTTCATTTGTTGTGACATCTGATCTTATGAGCTGTAGATTCCTCCTGGGTTTGTTGGCCTGGTATTGTACATCCTGAAAGATTTGCTGTGGTGTAACTATCCTGAGTTCCATGAATGTGATATCCTGTAGCGTGATGTGCTGTGATGTGATGTTCCGGGTTTGTTTGTATTTAAGCTTACGCTTAGTTTGAGGACTGCTTATGTGTCTTCATGGCATGTTTTCTGTTTGCTTGGTTTTGGGGGGTTGAGGTTGTGGCAGCCTGAGAGTGATACACCCATGGTCCTTGTTTTCTGGATTTGATGGTTGCCTTACGTTATGGGTGTGGTTTGGTATTTTGGAACAGGGTGAGGGAGATTGGTGATGGCAATCATGTGTTGTTTTTGGGTCCATGTGTTTGTATTTTCTTGGCTTGGGACTTCACTTTCATGTGATAATTGAGCTAGTTTCAGATAGTCTGATAGGCTGGGAGGTATCAGTCTATTCGACTGGCTCCCTCGATTATTCTCTTGTTCAAGTATTGGAGATTAAAC
>BHFT01059069.1:0-12697 GCA_004320025.1 Laticauda laticaudata
CATTTGTCAGAAATGGTGTAGGGTCTCCTGCTTGGGTGGGGGGTTGGACTAGATGACCTACAAGGTCCCTTCCAACTTTGATTATCTGTTATCTATTATCAAGAAGGTCATGTAAAGTATATTTCAAAGAACCTCCACTGCAAAAGGGGAACATATTTTTCTTAACACTGCAATTTGCATAGAAGAGCCTTTCATTGGGGCTTTGGAAAAGACAGTTCAACTTGTCTCGTGAGTTTTTGTGGAAGACAGCCCCTTATAACCACCTTGCACTCTGTCATATCTTACAGAAACAAGTGTAAACAGATTTAATTAGACCATTCTGCATATGGAAAACAAATGGAAGTCCTTTTAAACTAGGGTAGGGTTTGTACTCAGAGTTTTTTTTTAACAGATCAGACTTTTTTATCTCATTAAAAACCTTTAGCTCAGCAATCCCTCATTTCTAATTGGTTCATCACTGCATTTGTAATTTTGAAAAAGTTGCCTTAGGCTGCAGTCCTAAGCATTAGTAGTATTGATTTTAGAATGAATACTCTTATAGATAGATAACTTTATTGCAGCCATTAAGCTGGACAAAAATGCTTATAGGTTTGGTCTGAATTTCTTCAACTTTTTTTTTAAATGAGAAGCATTAATTTTATGGTTTGATATCTTTGTAGTTCTTCTGAGAATTTTTGTTATAAACATACCATACATGGGCAATAATGGAGAGCCTATCATGAGGAAAAAACATATTAAAAAAGAATTGAAGAAACCTCAGTTTCATTTATTGGCCCTTTCTGCCGACTTCTAAAAATAAGTAACAATGGAGAACTTACATACTGTAGATGTCTCTCTGTAAATTCTATTGGGGGTGCTCCAAAGAAAAAGGAATTCTGGGTGAGCTTTGAAATAATTCTCATTGACTTGAACACAAGATAATAGGCAGCTGATAGAAGTGGACAATCTCAGAGTTCAAAAATGAGGATTTTAAGCCTAGATTTGGAGGGAGGTTTTGCCTTTAGAGCCTACTCCAAACACAATTGCTAAAAATGAGCAGTATAATTTCCTGCCATTTTCAGATAGGAAATGCTTAAAAGAATAATGTAAGGTGAAATGCAGTCTTTACACATGTAACAACTGACATGACACACACCCCATCTAGAAAATGCAGAAATTCTAGTCCCAACCACTCTGCCTATTTGCTCTACCCACTGCAATCCTTAAATTCCCCCAAATGTTATGATGAGATGCAAAAGGAAGACAAGGAAATGCAAAGAAGGCATCTTTTAAGAAGATAGATGTCTTTGGGAAATGCTCCAGAGCAGGGGTCTTCCATCTTGGCAACTTCAAATTGAAGTCCACCAGGTTTAAAGTTGCCAAGGTTGGAGACCCCTGGTCCAGAGTTCACTACTGGCAACCCTCTATTTTATAGATTCATGCAGAAGCTTATGCTTACTGCTAATATTATACACTTCTGGCACTCTATGCTGCTGGCCAGAGGAATCATGATGCAGAAGGAGTAGCGAGCAACCACAGCTGTAGCTATAGCTTCTTTCTCAGAGAAGCAACAAGTCCTAAATCATAGTACTGTATATTTACTGTCTCACAGTCCAGCATGGGTTTATTATGTGGATGAAATGAAAGGATTGAAACCAAGTCCTACAAAGAAACCAAGTCCTACAAAGAATGGTTTAAAAATGCATAGCTTTCAGAAGAGAAGGTTGAGAGAGGACATGATAGTAGTCTTCTAGCACAGTGGTCACCAACCGGTGAGCCGCAGCCCACTGGTGGGCCATGAAAAAATTTGGTGGGCCACAGAGAAATCTCACCCCCAGAGCACCAAAGCAATCCAGGATGCACAGGAACACAAGGCTGCACCAACCACATGGCCCGAGGGAACCCTCCCTGCCCACTCACTCCTTACCCAGCAAACTTACCTGCTAAATTGCTATTTTTCCTTTTTCTAACCATCATCTGTTCTGCTGTGCTGGGAGATTTAGATTAGCTAGTGTTAGTTCCCGAGAAAAAAGAGACTGGAGAGCAGCCTGACTTTCAGCTCTTTATTCGGTTCCTGGAATCAGTCTAACTGCAGAGCCGTGGCAGCCTTTTTTATAGTGGCTGCTGGCGGCTCACGGCCAATGATGGTTCCTTGAATTCCCCGCCACTCAGATGGACCAATCACAGAGCGGCAATTGTTGACCAATCACCGTCGCTTGAAAAACCAATCATATTGTCGTATTTGTGGACCAATCAGAAAAGGGTATTTCAAGTATGCTAATATACATTACCCACTTGGTTTAGTCCAACCTACGTTACGTAGTCACGTAAGTAGGCGGGGCTTTTATGGTGTCTACTTGCCACATATTTTCTGTCCCATCTTCATGACTTAGCCAGTCTCCTTTCCAATTTAATATGCCAGGTGAGTCTCCGCACTGAATTTGCTGCAAGCAAATCTTCAGTCCTAAGGAGAGGTTCGACTGTATTAAAAAGCAGAGCTGAAGATCTAAAGACTAGATAGAAAGTGCAAGAGATCCTACATATATCCTTGCTTTCCTAGCTGTTTCTATATTAAAGCATTACATTGCAAATACCTTCTTTTACCTGATTTTTTAGGTTCCACAAATATTCTGTTAAACAATTTTATGATTGGTTCTTCAAGCAGACTGGTGCTTGGAACAAACAAGGTTGCCACCCTATGCATTGGTCCGCCTAGCGGCGGGAGAATTCAAGGAACCCGTTCATCTTGGCCGTGAGTTCTAGCAGCCACTATATAAAAACGAAGCTGAGAGGCAGGTCAGCGCTCCGCAGTTCAGATGATTCCAGGAACCGAATAAAGGGAACTGGAAAGATCATCGCTGTGTCGCCTAGTCCTCTTTTTCTCCTTTTGCGAGTCTAAACATAGGCACAGACGAAGGTGGGATAACTGAGACATATCAGGAGATCAGTTTGAGCCGTTGTAACGAGAATCCCGATCAGGCTAAGAACAGAAATCTGGCCGGACGCACGCAAACCTCGGTTACTCACCGACAACCTACCATTCTATATACTCAGCAATGGAGGACTGGGAATCGTACAATCGATAGATCTTCCTCATGTTCTTGAGAGGCAATGAGCTTACAGAGTATCCAGACTATCCAGAAAGAGAGCCCCGTGTTCCTGTAACGACACATGTGGACCCGCAGTAACGTTCATGAGCATGGGCCAGATCAAGCATTGGCACAATCTCTGAAGAACGTATAAGCAGATGCCTGGCCAAGATTTGGAAAAAATAACTGAAGGCCCATTATGCAGCCGACCATCTCCAGCCTTATTTTGGAGACCAATGAAATTCTATAAACGGAGACTACAAGACGAGAAGGTTGATCATTGGAGATTTTCAATAGCGGCCATCACTTAAAGCCCTGTCCACAACTGCCCGCAACGGATGCAAAACATTCAGTAAAAAGGACACAGCGGACGAGAAAAATGTTCCATCCTGTTGTTATGCCTTTGGGTAATCTCAACCCACAGGGGGCAAAAATTTGCCATTAACCGGAGCCGGATAATCACGGATATAGGAACGTGACGTTTGGGGTAGCGACTCGCTCTAGAGCGCAAGATGGAAAGATTCTGTGTATTGCCGAACACCCGAAGCCCAGCTGATATGGAGCGGATGAGAGCGGATGGACATCCGCAAGGCTTACCGGTGGGCACGCCTCAGTGCAAAAAGCGGACGCGGAACGGACCTACAAGTGGATGAAGAGACCGGAGTGCAGAGCGGATGAAACAGCGGACATGCACGTAGACAGAGCCCTAGTGGATGCAATCAGAGCAACGAGAGGTCCTACACGGACCTGCCGAGATGTTATTGCGCATGCGGCGGGGAGGAATGCATTGCGTAAGCCCGCCGGATATAAGGAAAGCACGCTCGGAAGCAGGTCAGCCAATTCAGGGGACAAAGACTGCTGCTGGAGTATCGGATTGACAGCCTTGCCTGCCCTGCCTGCATGCCCTGCCTGCAAGCCTTGGCTGCAAGCCTTGCTGTGCCAGCGCCCGCCTCCCTGCAGCCTTAAGCTCTCTTTGCCCTGCTTCGCGCCAGCGTTGCTCGCGCAGCTTCCCGTGCCTAGCCTTCTGTGCTGCTGCTTTGCCATGCTCTTCTACGCTAGTCTTGCAAGCTCAGATCCCATAGCCTGCCAGCGAGTTGTGCCGATGCCTTCCCTGCCACGCTCTTGGTTCAATGCCTGCTGCGCGGGAGCCTTGGTGCTTGCCTTCCTGCCAATCCTGGTGTCTTGCTGTGCTGCAGCCGCTTTTCTGCCAAGCCTTGTGCCGCTAGCCTGGTGCTCTGCCTGCCTGACACGCCTTTTTCCTGACTAGCCCATTGGTTCCTGCCAGCAACTCCATGTCGCAGTCCTCAGCAATCCACACATTGGGGAAGAACAAGAAAGGCCGTCAGCCATCTGCTGCCAGCGCCTGGCAGAGGGACAGGGCTATCCATCCGCCGCCCCCTGGCCCTCAACTCTGGTTCTGCTGGCTTCTGCTACGAACACGGGCTTCGCTCTTTGCTGGAGGGCTGGCCGCTTTGCTGCTTCCTGCTTCTCGGATGGAGCTGATGATCCGACGAGGAGAGATCTTTATGACATACACTGACGCTCCAGCATTACCACGCCACATCCCAGCAGCACCTGGACCCTTCACCTGAAAGACTCGAGGGCAATCCCAGAGGAGTGCCAGAGACTCATTTTGTGTATTTATTATGCTTGTTGTTAATAAGTCTATTTTTGAATCACATACTTGCTTATCATTTCCTTTTTTTTAATAAAGTCTTGTGGACCAACTTTTTAGAAGTGGTTTAAGGCCTGTTGCAAATGCTTGTGGGTTGGTTAAGATAGCATTGTGGGATGGTTGAGATAGGCAGTGAGATGGGCGGGATACTTCTGGTGCAATGGAGGTAGTAGTGGGTAATAGCAGGTGGGATGGCCCGCAGGGATAACCTTTGGATGGGGTAATAGCTGTGGGATAAGATACATCCTCCCAAGTGCAAGCATAGTGGGACTGGATGGTCCACCGTCCAGGTTGCCACACCTAATGGCTCCTTTATTAATCAATAATAATGTTAATCGATCATCCAACACATGTCAACATAAAACACAACTCTTTATTAATATTGCCCTGGGTTCATTGTAGGCCCACCCAAACATACCAATGGCCCAATGCTCACAGTGGTGATGAGACAGGCTGTAAGGAAGTTACTCATTTATATCAATCTATCATGCCTGTCTTGCCACTCCACTGCTCCGGCATGTCCTGGGGGAGTTGCTAATCGCAGTGTCTCAGGAAGGCTTGCACTGCTATCCTTCCTTCATGTGAGGCTCTGTTAATGGGGCTTGCACATCATCCTCTCAGTGTAGTCTTATTCCACGCGTTTCGCTCCGTTAGGCCTATACACACCATTACCTCAGGTCTCACTCATGTTCTACCAACATATGCGCTTGTCTGGTAGGTAATTCTCCCATCGAGTCCTCGAGATCTTGAGACATAGACAAACTGGTAGCTAAGTGCGGCATCATTGTGACCAATCAAATTTATTGCCTTGACAGTTGTATCGTATATGACAGCCAAGATTCCGCTAAGTCAAATGCATTCTTGTTCATGTCCTAAATTCTTCAATATCCAGACGTCTACTGGCGTGATGCTGCCTAGAGGTGGTGAGAAGTGAGCCATGGATTACCTGATATGAGACCACAGGGATATTCCATGGATGAAGAGCGTTCTCTGAACTGATTATATATTCAGCCATTACCTGAAAAATTATACTCACAACCTAAGTTGTACGAGAAGCTCATTATGTAGTATGATAGTATTTCATAATTTCTCACGTTGTCACAGGTCGTTGAAGAATCTCGTGGATGGCTTATTTTGAGAGTCTGTTTCATGTGTATCAGGTGTGAGTGCATTTCGAAGATTAAGTTCAGTTTCAGCTTATCGACAGTCATTCTCTCAATCAGACTTCATGATGAATTGTTAAGTTGGCGAACATCTTCTGTCGCTCAGATATCTGAGCGGATAGGAGTGGGGACTTCGGTTACTAAAGTGCTGAATCCCAGATGTAGAGGATTGATGTCGACTGCAGCACACACTCTATTCCAAATTATACTTTGTAAGCAGTGAACATGGCGCTCATGTGCTTATACTTAACACGATTGGAGGGCACATTGGAACCCTGAACATTTCTTGAGCCAATATATGGTCTGGAAGTCCAACGTCGTAAGAGTGGCACAGTGAGTGATTCTACATGACTTGTTAGTTCAGTCATGCAGAGCGTTCTTCTATAGGCAGGTAAGAGGATTGGAATGCTGAATTGAGCAACCTTGCTAAGATGTTTGTGATAAGAGGACCCTGAGTTGGCTGGAGCTGTTGCAGGCCCACGTGCTGTCTGCCCATCGAGGCTCCAACTTTGGTGTGTAGGGCGAAAGTTCCATTCCTCGAAACCCAGGACTTTTAAGGTGGCTCTGGACAATTTCTTCTTCGCGGATCCTTCTTTCAGTGGAGGGTGGGCTAATCCTGAGAAATTGCGCGAACGCTCTAGCGCCATCCGATGGGTTAAACCCTTCGAACTTGTATTAATTAGAGGACCAGTGAGGCCAAATGACTAACTAACTACCTCTTTGCTGACCCACTTAGAATGGATGGGTCTCTTGCACAGCCGATGGTCAGCACTACGTATGGAGATGGACGCACTCCTCCAGCGCATAGCTATTATCGACTTGTAGAGTGGATTCCCTGAAGGCTAGGTGGTGCGCGAGATGGTGAAGTGCACCTAGTTCGAGGCCAGGGATTGCCGTAGCGTCGGGCGCTCGAGTCAATCGAACCGTGTGATATGAGCTGGTCCACACATTGCACGGACGTGGGATGTCCGAGAGCTCGCGACTCCGTCTCACCTCGAATGTGGTCGAGTAACGCAATTCAAATGGCTCTCGGCAGACGCACTCACATCGACTCAGAGAATGTGCTAGAATGCCGGAGGGTGTCATTCGTTTCCAGGAGCTCGAGTACCTCTAGTCACAGAGCAAGTATGTGCGTGCTAGTAAGCAGGTTTCGTAGTTCCTCCATGAGGCAACTTCTTCTGTCCTGGCTACATTAACCCGAGATATTTATTGAGATTCGGATAAGAGCCGACTAGATCGATTCTAATGGCTATAAGTAGGGCCGATGACATCCTCGTTCTTCCCTATGCCTCTATACACTCATCAGTCCTACTGTAATTCAAGCACGAATTCAGCAGAAGCAAGCTGTCATGATCGGTTTCTGCACATTGGGATCTCCAATGAAGGTATGTTTGAGTGGTGACACCACTCCAATATAAGACTGATATGTTGTATATGATCCCTACGGTGGAATAATCACATGGCATGCATGTAGACGCAAAGTACGCTCCAAGAAGCTACGATCTGGAGATTTGACACGACTGCTTAGTATACGGTTCTTCGCACACGATTGCGCTCTGATGGTGGCTGAGATATAGTCAGTACGTAAAATTGCTTGACGCGACAGATGTTGAGTAGCTCTTAGTGCTCACCTCCTTAATATAAGTATAGCAAAGTCATTCAGGTTCTTCACTCATACTTATGGTCGTCCCTTTATTCGAGACATCCCTCTAGTTGCTTATCCTCATATCTTGTATACATCCTACTCATAGGAGAGCTAATGTTGCGGTTGGCATGAATGACAATACCAGATACACGACTCTAGTGTTGAACGGTTTTGTTTCTGTTCTACACTGCTTTGTATTCTTGTGCTGTATCTGCTAGGCCACCATCATGTTCTGCATCCGTTCCGCATCCGTTTCCACCTTCCTCCCATGCGTCGTTCTACGCTGGAGTGGATATGGATGTGTATACGCGGAGCACACAGCGGAACTGCTTAGCGTATTCTTAATGTGTGTTATAAGCAGTAGCAGAGAGAGCAGAACAGACGAAGGATACATTTTCCGCTGAAATATAGTTTTGAGCAGCTGCGAAAACTTTCTGAGCGGTTATGAAATCCATCAAGTTGAAACAGATGCCTGGACGGATAGAGAGGAAGCAAAATGTATGCAGTGAGTACAGAACTTCGATTTGACAATTCGCCGTAAGAATACAACACAAGAATTGCGTTCACGCTTCTTACTTCTCACCGTTATTACACATCGCCATCGTTTTCATACCGTATGGTGCACGCTCGCCATAGCAGGGCTTAAGGGACATTGGATGGATGCATGCGAGGTTGCTTCAACATGGCATGAACCGCCTAGGGATCGAGAGCGTGGTCCTAGGATAGGTAGAGTACCTCAACCCTTGCACAGCTACCGTGCCGAAACCCGACCAACTCACAGTCAACTGAGAGCCATCAACTGAGAGAACATAGTGACAGTCAAAGCTGACTAACAAATCAGCACCACAATGTGGCTAATGAATATGAAAACCCAGTAAAATCGACTGGCCAGAGACAAGCCAACCCAGGAGAAGATACCCAGCAGGGCTTACCACAAGACGGCAGCACACCATGAGAGACATCGAGTCTTTGTTCTGAGACCCGACGATGAAGAGAAGAAGAACATACACATGGACTCCAATGCGGAATGAACAGATGGGAGGAAGAGAGAATGTAAGTCCTGGGGTTCTCTAGTGCACGGGTGGCATGAGGAGACCTACCCTCCGTTTCTGAGTCGCTATTTCCTAGACTCGATTTGCCCAGCTGAGAAAGACGGGGACATATCGCCGGCGGGTCTGCCGCAACGAAAGGAGCTACGCCCAAAAGAAGCAGATAGCACTCCTCCCAGAATGAAAGAAAGACAGGTAGGGGCTGTTGGTAGCTGAGAAACAGATAGCACGGCTCCAATGAAGCTTACTGGAAGAGAGACCACACCATACTGATATACAATTTGCGCATGTACCAGCGCTAATCAGATGCCAGAAGGTAAGTGAAAGTCAACATCGAAGGCCAACAATGCAGATGCGAGTTGGATTCCGCTCATACCTGTCCTATGGTATATGGATCACACTTAAAAAGACTGATACCAAGCATATGAAGCAATGGAACTAGAGAGCCAACTGACCCTAAATGATCTACCAAGGCTAAACAGGAATCCCCATTGTTGGACTCGGACATTGTCCAAGTTATTCGCAAAAACTTACAAAGCATTCTACCATTTAACAATCTTATAGACCCGGATCGGCCAATGCCTTACTGGAGACTCGACATGATCGCACGCCCTGGGAATTGGAGTGACCGGATTATCAACAGCGTCACTGAAACATGACTGGGATGGAGAGCTGACTGAGGGGATTTTCCAGACATGTTTCGTATGGAACTATCTACGGCAAGTTCAAGGGTCCCTTCTGTCATTTAATTGAAATCCAACATCACGCACCAATCAGGTTAAAGGCTAAGGTGAAGTCCCTTTCGCCATTAATAACGCGAAGACGGTGAGCAGATTGGATAGATTGATATACTCATTCGCAGCAAGGGTATGGACCTAAGAGGACCATCGCATAGGTGGGAAACCCCCAGAGTTTGGTGACTCCGATTAAGCCGAGTGGGTCTGTGAGAAGTGCTCACATGATTCAAGGGCCAACCGCTAAAATTCCATGCGCTACACATTAACGACAATTACCCTGTTCCGGTGTGCAAGCATCTGTTACTTTCATTGGGAAGGGGCAAGGTCTCTGGGCTCACCAGCTGCGACCTTGCCACAAGCGTACCAGCAATTGCCAGTCCAACAAAACAGTTGGAGGCACAAACAATTGTGCCTCACAGGGGGCCATTCAATGCAAGAAGAATTCGGCATTAGTAGGCGTGGCCCCAGGAGTGTTCCAAGCTGTGAGATGGGCACACCGTGTTCACCGAATATAAAGGGGTGGTCACACTTCGATTTGACTATGCTTAATCAGTCTAATTTTTTTTGTTTTGTGGACTAAGAAACCAACTTGGAAGCTGGCCTCATTGGGAAAGTCTTACAGGAATTCAAGAGGCGGGACTCAAAGTAAAAAAAGGAGAAAAAATGCCAGCTAGCCACCGTCCTAGTATGACCATTCCTGGGTATCCTGAATAGTAAGAGGGCAATCCGACCCCACAGACCAGAAAATCATAAGCAATGAGAAAGAAGCTTCCAACCCAGGAAAAAAACAGAAATTTTTTGGAGCTCTATTACTTCTATAATGTTTCTGCCACCAGAAGAACAATGACGGCGAACACATTACAGAGATTTGCTGGATAAGGATAGCTACCTGGACCTGGGGATGGACGAGAAGCAGGCTATGTTCCAGTGAGAATGAGACTTGGCTGACATCCAATCTGTGTTAATCCAATACAGCGAAACACTACCACTGCACTCGTGCACCTGTTGATGGCATTACCGTTCGGTGTCCAGCAGCGTCATTCAGCCACAGACGTCACCAGGATGTGGAGTAGGATTAGTGCCGGATCGCGTTCTGATTCAAAGCACGTCCAAACAGAAAGAAACTAGCGAGTCAAGTTGACAGAGAGGCCACTAGCAGTGATAACTGCAGAGTCCAAGCAGATGTCCATGATGACTGTATGGCAGACCCTGTGTTCACGTGAGAGTTCAGACCACTTAAGCCGGCTCTTGGGATATACTCGCAGGAACAGGGCGCACCCCAAAGCATATGTTGCAACCTTACGAAATGACAAGGTTGGTCCGAATTCCTTGCCACATACAATTACAAATTAATCATACCGGCCAGGGAAGGACAGGTATCACACGCTGACACCCTGAGCCCGTTTCTCCCCGTGCTGAGCTTGAATGTGACTGGGACCTAACCACATTCCAGCCGCTAAATAAGTTCGAATCAGTTACCAACCTACGCGCCAGTAACTGCAGCCGGCACATTTAGCAAAAGAAGCCGGGCATTAGAGACAACAGATGGCATGGATTTTAAACTGGTTAGTGAAATAGGGTGGCCAAAGAACAAGAGGATGAGACTTTTAACAACTCGTTCGGTAACATGACATGATGAACTCTCATGTTATGGTTGTATACTATGGGGATTAGTGTAGTCATACTGAACTATCCTAGAGACATAGTACTTGATCATCTTGCCATGAAGGGACGATCCAGGTATCGTTGAAGAAAGTCCCTGGCATCTGTGTGCTGTGATAGTAATGGGAACTTCTGTGTGGTGGGTGGGGGGTAAGTTAATGTAGGGTGGCCGCAGGTGTATTGGATAGGATATTGGAGAATGGTGATCATCGTCACGTCGAAGTGCAAAAATCCTAGACTTCTACGATCCTCCCTGTATAACGTCCGTTGCTCGATTGCTGGATACCACCAAGTGGGACTTCTCGGTCAGAAACACATATATTTCTGGCAGGGCCATCAATAGGACACACATTTTTAATAATGATTGATGCTTACGTCGACTACTTGGTTGGAGTAAGCTATCATTGTTATTCCACAACAACAGAAGCCATCTATCAGACAGCTGAGTGAATGCTGTTCGCAACATATGTTTGCCGGACCTATTGGTTTCAAACATATGTGGCTGCAGTGTCAGGCGGGCTATGAACATTTGAAAGAGTCCAAACATGGCCTATTAGTCATGCCTTGACAGGTGCTGTGGGTTCGGCCGGTCACGAAACGTGGCGGGCGGAATGCATGGTCCGGTATATGTGAAAGAGTACCTATAGAGAGATACTAGACACAGGGGTACATTTACAAGAAAGATCATTCTACAATTTAAGGTCGCGTCAAGTATATTGTGTGTGGTGGCAGGGTCATACAGGCATCAGCGGGACTCTTAAGTACCACGAATGAGATTAATAGCCAGCAGAGACTTTATTGATTTGGGCAGGGAAACCACTTAAAATCGCACGGCTGTTATGCATTACGTGATTTTACACGCTCAGCTTCTATCAGGCACTTGGAATAAACCAGCCAGATCTCCTGCGTAGTGAATGCATCGCAACAGTTTGGAACAGGGGACCGGGTCCATGCAACTAATATAATGTTCCCGGGGCACCCACTAGTGTGGTATCTGTGCAACAATACAGCCCAGGTACATGTGAGCCAGTCTCATACAGACGAGAACAGAGAGGATGGAAGAGAAGCAGGAGGGAGACACAGAGAGCGAGAGGGGCTGGGACATGCAGCATTGAAGAAACCTACTAACAACACCAGGTGTTGATATAAAACAGGTGCCATCATCACACGCCAGTATACTCCCAGACAAATCGATGTAAAAATATATTAATACCATAACCAGACCAGTAAGAGGGAGGGGATCAGTACCTTAAAACACCAACTGGACGGAGGGAGAGGGGGCCATGAGCCTCCCGCCCTCGGTCATCTATAAATGAAACAGCCTGGACAACAAACTGCTAGCAAAAACCTAACACCCGCCGCCCAAATGACAACGCGATACTTCTCAGCCTTCTAGTAAAATTCCCCCGCCCGCATCAGGACGAGACGCAAACCACCCAATACACATGAGCTTTGGAGATGGAACCTTTACGAGGTCGTAGAGTTGACGGAAACACGTCTCCGAGGAAGGGAGCAGCCCAAGCTGCGATCTCCTAGTCAATCAACCACACGCGACTAGACCAGTGCTGCGGAGTGGTCAATGTGTGGTGACTCGTACTATACTGCTAGTGGAGGTTTTCCATGGAGAAGGACGGGACGAAAACAGCGATCCGTTCCAAAACCAGCTGAAGACAACAACGCAACTGAGGCTGCACAGGT
>BHFT01059071.1:0-24440 GCA_004320025.1 Laticauda laticaudata
AGATGCAGAACAGACGAACTGGATACATTTTCCGCGCAAAAGTTTTGGGCAGCCCAAAACTTTTGGAGCGGATGAAAAGTCCATAAACGGATGATGCACGGATAGAGAGGAAGCCAAACGGAGGCAGTGAGTACATCGCGCTTTCCAACAGATGGCAAGCTTTTTTGTCCATTTTACATCCTCTTTGCATCCGTTGGTTCGTTGTGACATGGGCTTAACAATTCACAGTGCATATCTATAGTTATGCAGATTATTATCTTAGTCTGGAAAGATTCTGTCTGTAGGTGAACAACAGCAAAGCAACTACAAAGAAGTAACTCCACATGTTATTCTTATTTCACTGGGCCTGAGGGGAGGAGATGTTGAGGAATAACTGAGACAGAAATCTGTTTCAGGAAATAATGATCTCTTAAAAGAATAGATAAAAACGTTTAGCTATACCTGCCACATAATTTTTATTCAAAAATTATGTATATTTTAATATTGTCTGTCTGGCACTGATATTCACTGTACTAGTAAGACTATGTAAGACTATGCTTTATGCAGCTTAGAATTTCTTGTTATGTTTAGGGCCTCTTTTTTTTTTCTTACATTTTGCTACAGGAGACCCACCTATTTATTTATTTAAAAGATCCACCTACTATCTCAAACCTTAGCAGATCTTACCAGACTAGGTGGCTTACAAATACAGTGTCATTGGTTGGAGTTAATCCCCCAAAGCCAAATTTTCACTTGCTTCCAGAAGACCATGGAGGTAAGCAACATCTTGAACTGAAATTGGAAGTCTATTATTTATTTATTTATATTTATTTATTTTGTCAAGTAATTATAAGATTACAGATATAAGTATAGACATAGTTATGAGTACATGAAATGGATACATATAAGAAAAATAAAAGAAACAACAGGACAGGGACAGTAGGCACATTGGTGAGCTTATGCACACCCCCTACAGACCTCTTAGGAAAGGGGTGAGGTCAATAGTAGACAGTCTAAGGCTTTTGGGGAAGAAGCCACAGAGTCAGGTAGAATATTCCAGACATTGACCACTCTGTTGCTGTAGTCGTATTTCTGCAATCAAGTTTGGTGCGGTTAACCTTGAGTTTGTATCTATTGCGTGCTCTTGTATTGTTATGGTTGAAGCTGAAGTATTCATTGACAGGTAGGACATTGCAATGTATGATTTTATATACTATACTTAGATCAGACCAAAGGCAGCATAGTTCTAGGTTTTCTAGGTTTAGAATTTCAAGTCTGGTGGCATAAAGTATTCTGCAACAAGTAGAGGAGTGAAGAACTCTTCTTATGAAATATTTCTGGACTTTTTCAACTGTATTAATATAAGATACTTAATGCGGGTTCCAGACTGATGAGCTGTATTCAAGTATTGGTCTAGCAAATGCAGTTTCTGTAGCAAAGGTGTAACATGGCAGTGTTTTGCAACTGACCATTGAGCATGCATGTCGCAGCATTCTACGTAGATGAAGTTTCCAGATAGTCTTAAAGACAATTCTATAGAGAGTGAATTATAGAAATTTAATTTACACATAACAAGGGCAAGGGCAACTGGCTTTGGTCCAAGTTGCCCTTTGGACAAATTTTGAAGCAATGCAAAATCTGAGTCTAGGAGGATTCCCAGAATATGATCTTACCATTTCTGGGGAAGCACAACCACATCAATAATTGAACATGGTAAAACCCTGAAATCAGATGGGTTCTGAATTGTCAATCTGTCTTCTTTGGGTTGAGCCAAAATTAAAAATAGAATCTGATTTCATTTATGCCTTGGAATAGTGGCTTCTCCATTAAAGAGGAGTGGGCAAGGTGCTGATTCAACTAATCTTCAACATTACCAAGTAAGGAGAGGATTCTGTAAAACAGACATTTTGACTCTCCAAAATATTCAGTATTCATTCTGTTTCCTCAAAAACGAAGGCTTGAGGAATCATAAATTACCAATCTGTAGCTTACCATCATAATAATTGGCACTTACTTAAGATGTTTAGAATTCAAAACCCTAAAAGTATGTTATCTGTATAATATAGTATAATAGCCTTCCATTATTAACTTTCTGTTGCAAAAGAAACATTAGAAAATAGGGAACTGAGTGTTGCTGTTCAGCTAACTACCTAGAAGCCTTTAATCTCATTTAATGAAGAAAATTTACAAATCACTATAGAATAATTAAGCTGACCTATTATCTATTTCCAAACACATCAAAATGTATCATCCAAAATAATTGGCATCAAATTTGCATGCCACCTTTGAGAATATTACTAGGAATTCAATAGAAAGTCAACACTTTGTACTGGATCAAAAATGATTTGGGTGCCTACTTCGTCTCTTTCTCAAGTGATGACTGTTAATGGATAATTTTCATTATGATTGCCCTTCATAATGTTTTATTTTTAATAGCCTTTATTTCTTCCCTTCCTACCAAAGAAATAAACAAGCTTTCAAATTCAATATGTCACCAGTAAGATATTTCTGAGAGCTTTTTAAATAGATTGTATTTCCTCACTATGATTTTTAAATATTTTCCCTCTGGCCTTTCTAACAGATTCAGATTATATAAATTCATTATTGATTGTTAGTTGTTTAGATAGTTCTTTGGGTTACAACATAGAACATAGAATCATAGGGCTGAAAGGAACTTTGGGGATCTTCAACCAGCTATTCAAGGCAGGAATACCAGCCTGGTCAAATGGCTGTGTCAAGTCTATTTTTGAACATCTTCAGTGATGGAGCACCTACAACTCCAGGAGGCAAGCTGTTCCATTGAATAACTGTTCTCAAACACCACCACCCCTTATTTCTAGGTTGGGTCTCTCTTTAGCAAGCTTCTACCCATGGCTTCTTGCTTACCTTCTGGTACTTTGGAGAATAAGTCAATCCCCTCTTCTCTTCTCTTCTCTTCTCTTCTCTTCTCTTCTCTTCTCTTCTATTCTATTCTATTCTATTCTCTGTGATAGCCACTCAAGTAATGGAAGACAGTTATCATGTCCCTTCCCAATCTTTCTCTTTGACAGGTTAGACATATCTAGCTCCCTCAACTATTCATCGTGCAATTTGGCTTCCAGACACCTTATCATCTCTTTTGTTCTCTACACACTTTCTATAGTCTTAGCATCTTTTTTGTATTGCAGTGACCAGAACTATATGCAGTATTTAAAGTATGTCCTCCCTAATGAGATGTAGAGTGCTATCTATCTATCTGTCTATCTATCTATCTATCTATCTATCTATCTATCTATCTATCTATCTATCTATATCTATCTATCTATCTACCTTCCTACCTACCTACCTACCTACCTACCTACCTACCTACCTATCATCTTCTCATGATTGTGATGCTATCCCTTTGTTGATGCAGCCTAAAATTGCATTGATTCTGTGGACACAGAGATGGTTCTACAATCTCACTGAAGCACAGAATCCAGCACAATGGGAACAATGAAAGACTAATAACTGTGGGTGTTATTCTGTGATGCCACTCATGATTTTCTACACATCTACTTTTGGCAGCATCTTTCTATGAAGTCAATGGAGGCTTCATAGCATAGAGCTTGCCAGCAGGTTCAGTCATCACCCACAGCTTCTAGTTCCCTCAGCCAAATGTCACAGCAGTGTACAGTTTGTTGTCAGTAGAATTATTTTTAATCGTTCTTCCTATTAAGTTTATGAAACAGAAACTTCTATGGAAGGAGGTAACTGATTCCCTTGGGCTCTTTGTAGCCCAGTAGTGAGCAAGGCAGATGCTTCTGATATCATACTAAAGACAAACAAGCCACATTAGCTTATGTGAACTAACTAGCATGGAGTACAGTTCTGCATGAAGGTACAGCCATGTTTTTCACAAGAGAAGAATATTTTATTTTGCCTGTTCCAAACAGCCAGAGAATGGAATTAGGAAAGAATTGAATTGAATTAGGAAAGAAAAAACCTCTATGGAACTCCTCTCCTATGAAATGTTATATGGGAATGGGTAATCTGTTCAGCATTATAGAATTCTTTTGAAAACACTGATTAATGAAATCAGGAGAATCAAATAATAAAATTATTTCCTTTCTAGGGCAAATTTCCCACTCTTATATAATAAATAAAGATAGTTCTACAATGTATGATATTGATGAGAAAGTCCAATGAAAATTTGACTTGCTATTTTCTCTGTTGCATAATCCTAAATTGAAACCTCATAAAACCTTAATTTATTCTGAAAAACACAATTTGAGGAGATTTCCTGTTGATATCAATTGCCTAAGCACTCCCACAAGTGATAACAGGAGTTCTATAAACTGCCTAGAACAGTGATGGCTAATGTGATGACCCTAACCCTAACACAAACAGCTGGCAGTTCAAGCTGGCCCTTTTGTGCTCCAAATTTCTCCCAAACATTCCCACATTGCTGACAAGTCCCTGAGCAGGGTGATAATAAACCCCCACACAAACCTCAAGCAGCCTCTAGTTTCAATTAGTCCAGCCTGGTGCCATCTGCACAAGGCTGCACAGTAATAAATCCCAAATGTATTTGGTAAAAAAAAGAGCAAGGAATTCAGAGAGCAAAATATCCAGGTAATCAATCCAGAATGCCACACAGGAATGCAAGGATTCTCAGCACATTCCATCAGCACACAACACCTCTGGAACTTCCCAACAAATGCCCCTCCCTACAGCATCTCCTTAAGTGTCATTCCCCAGGTGTACCTGGTGAAACTGTACGGGGCACTCTCCTTGTGAGTGGCCTGCTCCAGCTGAGCTGATCCTGCCTTCTTTGCACTCTCCGAGACTTTGCATCAGCAGGAGGTGGTTCTTGCCCCTCGTTTGAGCTCTGTTCCTGCCTGCCTGCAGATCTAACTAATTCCAAAGAGCCTTGCCTGGACTGACTCTGCCTTCTCTAGTTTCTTTCAAGGCCAACGGAGCTGCCCTCTCGCTCTCTGTCAGTTCTTGTTCCATCTCATCTTCCCCCACTGATTCAGACTTTGATTGGGGCATGACAACTAACCTTTTCAGCACCAAGTGTTCAAAGCACGTGCCTGCGCATGCATCCCCAAAATGCAATGTGCGCCTGTGCCCTGCACATGCGCCCCATCTTCACACATACACATGGGACCCTGTCTCTCACATGCACCCCATCCCACACATGCCCACTGTGTATGCACTCATGACCCCTGCGCATGTGCACATGACTCCTGCATGTGCGCCCCACCTCCATGCATTTGCATATGACCCCCGCACATGACCTGCCTCCCTGCATGCATAACAGAGACCCAAAGATCAGCTGGCTGGTGGGAGGTACACGTGCGCATGTGCAGTGGAGTTGAGCTGGGGTGATGGCTCGCATGCCCAGAGAGAGGGCTCTGCATGTCATCTCTGGCACACATGCCATAGGTTCACCATCATAAGCCTAGAGAATTATTTGTCTGCTTTGAAACCAATATTAACAGTTTTAATTTTTCTACTTCTACATATGATGATCTTGATGAGAACTGCATAAGGATAACCTTGAAGTGGATAAATATTATACATAAGCTTTATTTATTTAAATTGTAATCCCTACAACAGCAAAGTTATTAAACCTGTACAGTGAGACTGTCGAAGAGGAACACTAAACAATTAAAATGAATCCAATTCCAAATATCATACAATTTCATTTTATTGTTAAAATAAGCATATATTAATAGCAATTTCAATGTTGTTATGAATATGTTCTAAATAGTCTGCTCATTATTCAAATCTTGATACTTTCATGTATAAGCTGGCCATGTTTTAAGAGGAAGATGAGGAAGAGATTTTTCCATCAACCAAGCACCACTGATGGTTGGTTCAGTAATATTCTCTCTTAACATGGTGAACAATGTATTTTCTCAGGCATCCCTTATCTCTTTGCAATAAAAATAAATTATATTCTGAAAACAATTCTTTTTTGTTCTAAGAAACTTTCTCTTGCTTTGAGAGTCTTAGCACTTTTTGTGTGTGAAGAGTTTAGTTTTGTTCTTAGTTTTAAGATTTCTCCCAATACTATACCAGTTCTTTGTGCCCATAGTATCTTTCCCATTAGTTTGGCTAGTATCTTGCTGAGACAGCTTTGCTGGTTTTGATATTTATCATTTTGTAAGATTTTCAGCATTTTTCACCCTCACTTTGTCCATCGGAAACTTTCTTCCAGAAGATAAATCATTCTAAATTAAAATGGTTGTCGTCCAAAATAATAAAGCTAACTGTGAAAAAAAGTGTTTTATAATGTAATTGTAAATACTTGTCAACTTGAAAGTAATTCTCAGTGAAAACAATGGGTCTTTATAAAATGGATAGATGTATGACTTTATCCTTGAAAACTTGAATCTGATTATCATGGTTATCTACTCTTCTGTCTTACACTTAGAAACAGAAACAGGGAGGAACCATGAATTCCAGCATATTTTTGAAGACTTTCAGGAGCACAGCAATTAAATTGCTTAACCTCAAATATCAAGCAAAAATTGGGGATCAACTCCACCAAGTACTCAAGGAATCTCCTCAAACAAACAGATCAATCAATCAATAATAATAAACATTTTCTAGCAAACCAATGTTGCTTTCCCTCAGTCTCTTTTCAGTATCCCCAACCTATCCTCCAGTTCAATCACTTCTTTCCCTCAATTCTCTGTGCCAAATCATTCCATTTAAAAGAAGAAAGCTGAGATGGAAGAACATCACTAAAGACACGGTTGAAAACTGACAGTTAAGGAGCACTTTGGAAAAAGAACGTTTCCTAGAAGATCTCATCTCCAAGACTATTTCTGACAAATAATGACATCTCATAGTACTTAGAGTGGTAAGTGCTATTCAAAGCAAATTATTACTGAAAAATTCACTGAAAACAAGTACTATTTGTTGCTTATCTGTGTGTGCATCTGCCTTGAGTCAGTTTTTGACTACTTTCCCCAATGATTTTATAATATTTGATCTAAGATAGAGAGGGAGGGGGAAGTGATTGAGGGAGAGAGGGAGGGAGGGAGAGAGAGAGAGAGAGCTTCAAATCATTGTTAACTCCTGGCCACTACGTGGGCAAGTCCCTGCCATTTTCATGGCAAGAATTTGTAGAAGTGGTTTGCCATTTCCTCCTTCCAAGGGCTGAGAGAGAGAAGTCATATGGTCAGTTTACTAACAAAATAACAGAAGGGACATTGGAAGTCTTCTGGTCCAACTCCTTGCTCAAAGTGACTGGCCCAAAGTCACCCAGTTGGCTTCATGCTAAAGTGGAACGAGAAATACAGTCTCTCAGTTTGTAACCGGATGCCTTAATCATTACACCAAATTGGCTTTCTTGTTGTTGCTCATACAATATGTGATGTGGCTATTGTACATAACAGAATTAACAGGACAGAATACCAGCTTGGAAGGGACCTTGGAGGTCTTCTAGTCCAACTACCTGTTCAAGCAGGAGACCCTATAATTTTCCAGAAAAGTGGTTGTCCAGTCTCTTCTTATGATGGAGCAGCCACAATTTCTGAAGGCAAGCCATTCCACTGATTGTTCTCATTGTTAAGAAATTTCTCCTTAGTTCCAGACTGCTCCTCTTCTTGAATATTTTCCATCCATTGTTTCTTATGTTGCCTTCTGGTGCTTTGGAATTGACTCCGTCTTCTTTGTTGTAGTCACTCAAATATTGGAACACTGCTATTGTATCACCCCTAGTCCTTCTTTTCACTAGACTGGACAAACCCAATTCCTGCAACCATATATTTTAGCTTCCAGCCCCCTAATCATCTTTGTTGCTCTTTTCTGCACTATTTCTGTGTGCTATATCTTTTTTATAATATGGTAACCAAAACTGGACACAGTATTCTAAGGGTTTATCAAGTGGTACTTCATGTGATCTTGGTTATATCCCTCTGTTAATGCAACCTAGGATTGTGTCGGTGTTTTTCACTGCTGCACCAGGCTGCTGGCTCATATTTAAGTCATTGTCCAATAGGACCCTCTCACAGTTACTACTATTGAGCTAGGTACCACCTATATTACACCCATGCATTTGGTTTTTCTTGCTTACACGTTGAACTTTACTTTTTTCACTGCTGAATTTCATTTTGTTAGATAGGGCCCAGTGTTCAAATCTGTCAAGATCCATTTGGATCTTAAGCCTATCTTCTGGAGTGTTGGATATTTGGATATATCTGCCAGTGTGATATTCTGGATGATAATGAACATGTGAAAGTTTTACTCCTCTCAATGTTTTGCTGGGGAATTGCTTAATTTTAATTTTGTTCAACCTATAAATATATCTAATCCCCTTTCTATAACATTCCTAAGGTCTACAGAATGCTTGCAAATGTGTTTTATACTTATTTTTTCTCTAAATTATGGAATTACAACACATATTTCCTAATGTTTACATTTTGAAAAATGTTTAAATTTTCAAATCACAGAAAACAATACGATGACTTTCAAAAAACACTATTACAAACAATTTCTGTTTTACTACTGAAGAGATGCTCTTTTGATTAATAAGGTGTCTATAATTTTAAGAATGCTACAAAAACTGTATAAAGTTAACTTAATAAAAGTAAATCAATCATAGATAGCATTCATCATTCTGCCCAAATTAACTTCCCCATGGGATAGACTAACCTTCAAATATCATTTTCGTAAACTTTTAATAGTTTATATGTGCAGTAAAGATTATATCAGCTGAATATTATAGGTTTGTAAATGCATTTCCTAATATACACCCACAAGTTCAAATATTATTAGAAATCATTTTAGTTAAATTTGTTTTACTAATGATTAGTTTGAAGTAATTAATTTCTCATTAGAATATTTCAGATTAGATTATTTTAAAAACTATTATTCCCTCTCTTATCCTCTTCCTCCTTCCTCCTACTTCAACAACAACCAAAATCATTTTTGGGTGGGGATACAATTACACCTAACTGGAATTTACTTTCACATGGTCACAGCAAATTCAGTTTACAACTTCAGTTGTGTCATTTGAAATACATTTCCCCCACTCTTCATAATTAATCTACCCATCATTACTTATCAAGAAAATTGCTAAGAGTAAAAGAAATAGTTGAATAAAATAATCTCATGTGTTTTACATTATTAGTAGCAAGTAGCTAAAATAAGTAAAGGGAGGGAGGGAGGGAGGAAGGGAGAAAAGAAGTGCAGTCTCGGGCTGCATCAACAGGATACCATCAAGAACACAAAAAATGGTGGTACTGCTCTATACTGCACAACTGATGCCACACTTGGAATATTACATCCAGTTCTGGTCATCACAGTACAGAAAGGATCCTGAGATCCTGGAAAGTGTGCAGAGAAGATGTCTGGTTGGTGTCATGGCACAAACAACTGGAAAATAGCAGAGCTCCACCAAGCTCCGTGAAAACCAGCCAGCAACTGCTGTCAAGAGACCCTATGGGTCCTAGCTGCTCTGGAGGGGTGGTGAAGAAAGGAGAGGTGCTTTGTTGATCATGAGGAAAACTGTGATTACCTTGTTAAGTCTGAAGAAAGCTCTCCTGAACAGCAGCAGGGACAACAGCCATTTTGGCAAGTCACAAGCTGTGACAACCAGGACAATAAGATTTGTGCTGGAGTGGTGCAGGGACAGAGCATTGAAACTGGGTGAGACAATTTCCAACTTTTATGCTACCCAAGCTTAAAAATTCCAAAAAAAATATTAATCTACAAGTAGCAAGAAAGCATGTATGAGATACAGGGAGAAAGATTAAATACCCAGAGATGAAAGAAATGTTTAATGGAAGCTTTCAAATATAGGCAGCTTGAGAAAGATTCAACAATTAGTTGAAAAACAGCTTCCTGCTGTTCCCCCCTCCAATACCATTAATCATAGTCAAATAACCACAAATTATATGTAGTTGAGCCTAATTTCAAATATTTGTGGGGAGTTTGTTTTGGAACAGAA
This sequence comes from Laticauda laticaudata, assembly GCA_004320025.1. Lineage (NCBI taxonomy): Eukaryota > Metazoa > Chordata > Lepidosauria > Squamata > Elapidae > Laticauda > Laticauda laticaudata. The sequence continues at coordinate 9,908 of BHFT01059071.1, forward strand.
TGTCATTCATTATTTCATTATGGCACGAAAGCAACACAGCCAGAGAACAGATCTAACTCCACTTTATTGCTCCAACTTTGCTTCCAAACGTTTCTACATGTCCTGGAGCAAAGCTCTCATGCACCTTCAACAGCCTGTCTGCAAGTAGTCCAGTAAGCAAGGTGAGCAAAGCATGAACCAAGGCCAGAAGTCCAACAAGCAAAGTTAGCAAAACAGTAACCAGAGCAAGAAGTTCAGCGAAGCAGGCAAACTGGGCAAGCCCCACAAGACAGAGCACAGTAATCTCCAGTGCAAGCATACATGAGTCTCCACAGATTCAATGCTTGGTGCCGACAAATGCCCCTCCCACTGGCAACTCCTTACATCTCAGTCCCCAGGTGTGTCTTGCAAGGTGGGAGGGGCACTCTCCTCCCTAGCAACTGGCTCAGTCTGTGTTGTTCTCACTTTCTCTCTTCTCTTCATGCTGTGGCATCAGGAGGGGGTGGTCCTTGCTCATCACCTGAGCTCTTTCTCTCCTGCTCTTCCCTGTCTACAAGCCTTTCAAACCCTGAAAAGCCCTGCCTGGACTGGCCCTACCCTTCCCAAGGCAAATGGAGCAGCCTCCTCGATCTCTGTTGGCTCCTGTTCCAGCTCATCTTCCCCCACAGATTCAGGCTTTCTGATGGGGGCACAAAAGCAGCCAATTTCCCCAATACCTAATGCTGGGTTCCATGCAGAAGCTTCCCACAAACCACAACTCCAGGATTTTTGTCAAAACCTGGCACCAAGAATGCATGGCCTGGCTGCAAGGAGGAGACTGCAAGGCCTGACCTGAACTAGATGGTACATAGCTCTAAAATGGGAATAAAAACTCTGTAATTTTCACAGCAGGGAAGGCTTTGAAGCTACATGAAAATATCCCCCTTTCTCCTTTATTTTTTAAACAAAAGTAAAAAATAAATAAATCCTCAACCACATTAGCACAAAATGATCTCCACACCTCTATAGTACGCTATTCTTAACATGAAGAAAAATCAAAACATCTCAATAAACTTCTTGAAATGACAATGGTTGCCACTACATATACCCATAAGACATTCCATATGTTCAATCAAATATGTTTAGAAGTACCCTGAAGTTCAATAAGCATATGGGGAAATGGAAGGAAGAATCTATTAATGTGTTCTGACCCAAACCTTGTTCCAAGTAAACAAACACCAGAGATAAAAACAAAACCTTTTAATGCTTCTCTGCAAATTCTGTTAATTCACAGTTAAAAGGCTATTAAAACTAATTGTCTCTGATAAGAATGAGCCTTGCCAAGCTTGTGCAAGACTGCCAAAAACAGTAGAGTATGTTGCCAAGAAATATTCAAAACAAAAAGTCTTCAAACATAAATGAAGATAGTCCAAACTTCCACAAGGCTTGAAGTGCAAGAACTTCTTTGCTTCCTGCAAAGAACTCCGGTTTCTCAGCTGGCTTTTATCTCTTAAGGAAGGAGCCATTACCTTGTAGCCTTACTCCCAAGTAAGCCATGATGTTGTAGCTGCTCTTTCCTCCGAGCAGCCCTGCACACACGCACACTGGGGACAGGCTCCTTGGCATCTTCTGCATCACTGCTGCCAGCCTCCACAATATCTGAAGGCAGCATTCCACTCCTTGATTGTCCTGGACCCATCCCTACATCACATGCAGGCCCCTCATCTGAATCCTCACTCTCCAAGACCTCAAACATCTGCACCTGCTGCCAGCAAATCACAACAGAATGTTTTAGCTGGTGCCGGAGTCAAAAGATGATTTTTCCCCCTTTGTCCCAAGAACAGAAATTGGGTTGCAGTGGTGGGATTTTTCTTATTACCAGTTCTGTGGGCGTGGCTTGGTGGGCATGGCAGGGGAAGGATACTGTAAATACTCCAGTTGGAGGTGGTATTTGCCAGTTCTCTGAACTTCTCAGAATTTCCACTACCGGTTCCCCAGAACTGGTCAGAACCTGCTGAATCTCATCTCTGCTGGGTTGGTATTTCCAAGTAAGGCATTATTCTCCATTACATCCAGAGTAGCAATTCAGTTTAGAAGTGAAGAATTCAGCATGTGTGTAGTTATTTAAGGGACTGCCTGTTTCGAGTTGTTTCTGCCCATTTGGTGAAATCAGGCAGAGTCGGCATGCTTTGGGGCCCTATGATCAAGGACTGTCATTTTCTAGGATCCAGGAAATGTGACTTTGATGAAATTGTTTTCCCCCAGATGACTCCTGCTCTGATGTCATTCCAGAAGCTGTTAAGGTCCTGGCTATTCTCCCAGGCTTTGGGACAGATTAAACATTGAGACTTTGCTGGATGGCTTTGTGTTATATGTTGAGTTTAAGAGCCCTTGTGATTTATCTTATGTATGTTTTAAAGTTGGAAATTGGGCTGCCATAAATTAAACAAACAAACAAATATAGTGATCTTCTTCAAGAGAAATAAATAATCAGACTTTGCAGGAATGACTCCTTCAGAATTGCTCCTTAGCACTCAACAAATGAGTCCCAGCCACGAAAACCAACACCGTACCTAAAACAACACATGACACCACCACCATTCTCCCTCATCAGTCTCAAACCCAAACCCATCCCATAGATGAAAGACAACCGCGGTCCAGAAACCAGACCATAGCTGCATCACCAGCTGCCACACACCCCAACCCCCAGACCAAGCAAACGGACACATGCCATGAACACATATCCAGGCCTCTAACTTAGAGCCAAACCAAAACTCAGAACATCACATCACAGCCACCCGCTCAGGATATCACATCACGGAACTCAGGAGGTTACACCACAAAAGTTCAGGATGTTGCAACATAGCCAATGACCCAGGAGATTACAGCACAAGACCCAGGATGTCACAACAATAGAACTCAGAAGGTCATCACACAGCCCATGACCCAGGTCATTACAACCCAGGAGGTTACAGCACAAGACCCAAGATGTCAAAACAATAGAACTCAGAAGGTCATTACACAGCCCATTACCCAGGTCGTTGCAACACAGGAGGCTGATAGACACACAGCCAATACCTCAGCCACACATGTTCTTATGAAAAAGCCAGCCAATCTGCAAACATCAACTCCATCAACCAATCAAGAAATGAAAACACAGCCAACCTCCCTCACCAGTATATATAGGGAGATGGCAGCTCCGATCATGCTTTGCTCACACAAGCATGAAGCCGAAAGTACCAGCCTGAAGCTGGCGAGTGGGACTTCGTCGAAACTTTGCCAAGATACTCTCAATCTTACATGGGAAAAGACCCAAACACGCCAAGACCTGCATATATCTTTTCTGGCTCACACCTGGCCAATAAAGTATTTTCTTCTACTCTACTCTACTCTACTCTACTCTACTCTACTCTACTCTACTCTACTCTACTCTATTTTACTATTTCCATTGTTTCTTTCATACTCAGTAGATTGAACTGAAGGCACATGCATCAAAGTTCCTTACTCTTACATGTTCAGTTGATGAATGTCTTGTTATTCCTTGAGAAACTTTGCAAACTACAGTACATACTGTGTTTTTTTTATAGACATACACATGGAAATTCCTTTTTTTATAGGCATACACATGAATATAGGCATACACATAAAAAATTCCTTTTTTTATAGGCATACACATTTTTATAGGCATACACATGAAAAGTTAAATCTTCAGAGTTGATAGAACTCCTGCAGGTTGATGGGAATCTCATGCCCATAGTATGATGCTTTTATCTGAAGAGTCTCTCTCTCTCTCTCTCTCTCTCTCTCTCTCTCTCTCTCTCTCTCTCTCTCTCTCTCTCTCTCTCTCTCTTTCTCTCTCTCTCTCTCTGTCTCTCTCTCTCTCTCATACACACACACAGAGAGAGAGAGAGAGAGAGAGAGAGAGAGAGAGAATTTTTGCTACATTTTGAAAAACTAATCAAAGCCCTCTTTTCTCAAATGTCCTTGATCAATGATGGGGAGGAGATGACTCAGTTTCAACAAAACTCTCAGTTGTGACTATTATCTAGAATTACAATTTAAAGGGTCAAAAATAAAGCCCACATACAATCACTATTGGTTTACAAGCTAGAAGAGACTGCTTGGAAAAAATATAAATGCTTATTGAATTGTAAAGTTAATTCTGAATTGAGCACAGAAGTCATTGATTCCACTGTTTTATGGTGAAAAGGAATATTTAACAGATTAACAGAGTTGGAAGGGACCTTGTAGCTCATCCAGTCCAACCCCAAGCCCCAGCAGCAGACCGTACACCATTTCTGAAAAATGGCAGTCCAACCTCTTATTGAAAGCCTCCAGTGATGAAGCTCCCAAAATTTCTGAAAGCAAGCTGTTTGATTTGTTGATTGTTCACTGTCAGAAAGTTTCTCCTTATTTCTAGATTGAGTCTCTCCTTGTTCAGTTTCCATCCATTATTCTTTGTCTGCCCCAGAGGTGCTTTAGAAAATAATTTGACCCCTTCCTCTCTGTGACAGCCCCTCAAATATTGGAAAAAAATCATACATTGCAATGACTTACCTGTCAATGAACACTTCAGCTTCAACCATAACAACACAAGAGCACACAATAGATACAAACTCAAAGTTAATTGCACCAAACTTGATTTCTGGAAATATGACTTCAGCAACAGAGTGGTCAATGTCTGGAATACTCTACCTGACTCTGTGGTTTCTTCCCCAAACCCCAAAAACTTTAACCTTAGACTTTCTACTATTGACCTCATCCCTTTCCTAAGAGGTCTGTAGGGGACGTNTAAATAAATAAATAAAGAAAGAAAGAAAGAAAGAAAGAAAGAAAGAAAGAAAGAAAGAAAGAAAGAAAGAAAGAAACAAACAAACAAACTTTGGTATCATGTCTCCCCTGGTCCTTCTCTACACGAAAGACTAGTCATGCCCAGTTCCTGTAATCTTTCTTCATATGTTTTACTCTCCAGTCTCCTAATCATTCTGGTTGCTTTTCTCTGTATTCTTTCCAGAGTCTCAAAATCTTTTTTTATAGTGTGGTGAGCAAAATTGGATGCAGTATTCCAAGTGAGGCCTTACTAAGGCTTTATAGAGTGTTATTAGTACCTCATGTGATCTTGATTGTATCCCTCTGTTGATGCAACTGGTTTTTTTTTATTATTATCTTTTCCAGTAACATCCCAGGTACTGATATTAGGCTATTTCAAGCATATGGTAGTCTTTATACTGATTGAGATGCACTTAGGTCCTTCAACTGAAAAGACAATATTCCAGAGTATGAGCCAACTTTTTTTGACATACTCAAGTCTCTCTCTACCACTGGACCTGTCTCACCCAATCACAGTTTCCCAAAGATGTATAGCATTCAGCTGGTATTTGCATTTCCACCTGCCAGTCACTTATAAGAGAAGACCACAAGATGGAAATATCTTTCCTTTTTTGTTAATTAAGAAACATGAGGCACTTTAAGTGGAGTAGCTTATAGTAATTTGGAAGTCTTCCAAGGCATCTTATTGGATTTATAAACTGTAATTACTATTTTAAATAGATATTTCTTTGCCAGTTTGGGACAAGGAAAATACAAATGGCTGTTAGGCTTATCAAAACATGGTATACTTCAAATAAAGCAGGCTGTGTAAAGCCCATGTCCCACTGCACCAACGGATGCAAAGATGATGTAAAATGGAAAAAAAAGCTTGCCATCCATTGGAAAAAGCGATGCATCCATTGTGTACTCACTGCGCACATGATTCATATGCTCTATCCGTCAAACATCCGTCTACTGCTATTTCATCCGCTCAAAAAGTTTTGGAGCTCTCACAAAGACTTTTGAGCAAGATGCACTTTCCACCTGCCGTACGATCTACATCCGTGACACACATACGGGCAACAGAAACGGTTCAACGTCCGTCTGTCATCTGCGTACACATTCGCTGTGTCCTCTCGGCATCCTCTGGGATTCTCCCGCAGACTCACATCTGCTAGCAGCTGAAAGCAGAAAGAGGGAGGAAGCGAAGGTACATGAATGTCCACACAGCGTAGTTAGCATGCGAAATACGAAAAGGATCCATAGCGGTACATGCAATCTCGTATAATAAAGCAGCATATAAAACGACAAACGTTCGTATATGGGACGTATCTCGGAGTACTTTTAGAGATGGTCTGGGAGTTATGCTAGAGTATGCTGGAAGGTGAACCACCTAGCGGAAAACTTGATCCATTTTCCACTATAAAAAAGGGGGCGAGGCAATCGCGAAATCACCTGGATCCTCCACTATCAGTCCAGCAGCCGTGGACGTGTACAGACTCTTCACCCTTGGTCTTGCTCTAGTCCACCATTCACTCCATTGATCCTTTCCCATTCCATGGAATCCATTCCAACACCACTGACCCCTCATATGGTAAGCTAGCGGCATCATTCAACACCAGAAACCAACCCTCTCAGACTGTTTCACCTTTTCTACGCAAGGAGAAGAAGGAGACGTCCACAGCAAAGCTGTGTGGGTCCGAAATAGATCGGACGAGACCAGTGGAGTTTTCGACCTCTATGACAACGTCTGATGGTTGGAGCTGAAGGAATGAAGGACACTCGTGCATTCCAGCACTTTCATGAGGATGCCAGCGCAGCCATGTTTGATGAAATTGTGGAGCAATCTGAGACCCATGGTTGACCACAGCCAAGCACCAACTCATTCCCAGCCTTGACCCTGGACTGAATGGTGGGCACCTGGCTCTGCTGCCACCTGCGCTCCTCCTGCGAACCAAGTATCATGAACCCACATCGCAGTATCGCCTGGAGCCTGCTCTCACTACAACACCACCCTCCAGCAGTCTGCGTCAGAGAAGGTGCGTGCAGGCCATCATCGAAGAATACGTGGAGGACTTCCTCCGAGTCCGCTCCCACCATCTGAAAGAAAGGCTGGAGGAAAGTTTGACAGAACATGTGGTTATTCAGGCGTGGCAACTTTCCCCACACCATGGAGCCATAGTTGGGCGCAAGTAACATGGCCTGTAAAGCTCCACCCCAGACTCAGGGGTCTCTTTCCAACTACAATGGGCTTCTTCAGTGGATCATCCTCCTTTGCCCATGTGTTGGATGCTGGGACTGACACGTATGTTACATTCGATGCTTCACGGCAACGGGTCAGCTTCAGATAGCCAGGTATACAACAGCCAGGACCTCAAGGATGGGCTGGAATGCAGACCTGGTTTCCAGTCCATACACTCGCCTCCCCAATGATCACCCCAAGTCGTTGCCTAACCTTCAGTCTATGCGGTTCGATGCCGCCTTCTCTCCTTCAAAGTCCTACCCATCGTACGAAGCCTACAGGCTTCCAGATACATCACCCGTCGTGCAAGAGGAGGATCTTCAACTAACGGCTCTGTGTCTCAGGGTCAAGCACGGGTGGGTGAGAGTAACGCGTCTGTGGCATTCACTGCTGCCAACCAAGTTCCAGTACTATTCTCACCATCCCATGGTAGCCATCATCCCCGCGGGACTGTAGAGAGCATCGTGGCAGGTTGCTGCATCCTGCCAGCGAATCTTCATGCGACACCGCTAGCCAGCTTTGCAGAACATGTTTGTGGACCTGTTCAACAAGTGAGCAATGGGACCTTGGAGCGTGAGTGAATGCAGGCAAGGACGAAACCTGATAAGACACTTGGATAGTACAAGCCCCGAACAGAGCTTCACATGGAAGGTGGAAGTAAGCAAGCTGCAACCTCGCTGGAAACACTGGTGCATCCCAGCTGGAGAGCAGTGGAGATTGGCCAATACAGAGAGATGATAGAATGATTAATGGAGTGTTCCTTCAGCCTGTTCTATCACAGCTGATGAGATTTGTCGCTCGTGTATGTTGAGTGCGCTTTGTACAATGAATTAGAAGCCATTAATAAAGAGTTTTGTTTATTGTTGAATTGTGTTGATCAAATGAATAGAATTTGTTATGTGATAATAACAGTGGCCATGTGTTGGCAATCTGGGAGGGTGGACCATATCAATAACGATCCATATCGCTTGCACTGGAGGCGCTACCCCAAAACGTTCCGCTCGTCTCCGACTCTATTCATCCACGACATCCTCAATCCTATACCTGACTCCACCCCACAACTATCCTGTACCCACCCACGAAGCTATCCTTACCCATCCACAACTTAACCTTACCCATTTTTTCCGCCCACACACTATCTTCCCATCCACATTGACCTACATCCACAATGTCGCTTACCACCAACTTGATTGGCTGCACCACTCCACAACGACATCCTTCCCATCCCAAGAAATCTATGCCTTACCCCTCAAGTCGCCCCACAAGCATGCAACGAGGCTTAACCCTTTTTTCAAAGTTTTACACCAACCTTTTTTAATAAATAAAATGAACCAAGTATGTGAACGCAAGATAACCTCTTATTAACCAACCTGTCTCTCAAGTAAACTGTGCTATTGGACACTATTATTAAAAAAGAGCAAAATGACCAAGTAAGTGTCTTTAAGCAAAGATTAGTGTGAACAGGTATACAACTCAGTGGCTTCTGGCACGCTATTTCTCAGTCACTTCTTGACGGCATGCCATGGTCTCCAGCTGGTCGATGCGGCCAGGGACGGTGTGGAGTGGCTGTTGCTGGGAGTGTGGTCTGATGTTGCCATTGGACAGGTGGCCGGCCCCGCTACGAGAGTTCAAACAGGGCGGATGTGTCAGACTCACTGTTCAGGGAACTCTCAGAGAGTGACCAGTCCATGGCAGGTTGAGATCGGTCCCCTCTTCCTCAAGCGACGTGGGATGTTCAGCAGGTAAGCTAAGTACTGAAGACAGGTTTGCGTTTGCAGGGGGCTTGCTGTGGGGTAGAGGAAGGAGGAGGTGTAAGTGGGGCGTGCTGGTCTGAAGCTGGTCTGATCGCGTCTGTGGCGTCGAATCAGATGTATCCTGGGGCTGGACTGCGGAAGGGCTGCCTCTGGTGTCGGGAAGTCTGACGGTACTCGGTAGTCCTTGGTAGGGGAGCGGCTGTTGAAATCTGTGTGAAGCGCGTGTCGACATACACCGCTTGGCGGTGAGGAGCAGACCTGGAGGTGGTGGAGCAGTTCAGCTGGGCCCGGAAGGGGTGGCAGTGCCAGCGTAGTTACTGTCGATTTTCTCCTTCATCACGCTGGTACTTGGGCCTCTGGGCAAGTCCAGTGTGGGTCTGGCTCACGTACGTGATGAAGGGCTTGCGGTTAGATGGTGATGCATATCGTTCGTGGACCAGCTGAGACAGAAGAACTTCTGGCTGGCTCTTGAATGCTGTGCGCCATGATCCTCCGCAGGACGAGTGTGGCCTGGCCGCTGCCAGTTCTGTGCCTCTTCTGCCTGCTTTCTGTGGGAGGTGGAGCTGGGGGGTAGGTTGTGGGTTGGTCTCCTGGACTGTTGCTGCTTCTTGGCTTCCATTTGAGGCAGGTCTCCACGGTCCTCTGGCAATGGGAGTGCAAGCTTGTCAGGGGTTTCTGCCATGGGGCCTCCAAGACACCTGCCTGAGACATTGGTAGCTGTCTCCGTAGGCTGAAAAGAGAGTGCGGCTCTCTGTGGCTATGCTGGGGGGAGAGGGTGACAGAGGGGGCTGGTCCCTCTCTCGAGTGCGCGAGGATGCTCCGCCTTCAGAGGACAGCGGTGCACTTGGCCATTGACGTACATCTCCGCGGTTCAGTGGAGCTTTGCAGCTGGCCTAGGCCAGATTTCTTCAGGCTGCACTTGCCAGTGAGCAGGTGTGCATGTGCTGTCCACCATCCCAGGATAGCGTCTGAAGTGTTAAGCCCAGGCTCTCTCGCGCCTGTCTCTCTCCAAGCTTGCCTGCTGTCCACTTGGATGCGAGCAAGTAGACGCCTGCTGTGGCCCATTCTTCCACAGGGTACTGGTTCTCGCCTCAAGCCCATTCAGGCACCTCCTCTCATGATCCTCGAAATGAGAGTACTGTTTCCTCTCCCCCTGTGTCCTTGCCTTGCCCTTCAAGCAGCGAGGAGCGTTTGAGGCGCCTTGGGGGCTGGTCCATCACACCAGGCGCACAGCCACAGCAGGAGAAGCACCAACCACCACCACCAGAGGCAGAAGCACCAGCTAGCCAACACCAGTAGCACCAGCAGAGAGGAAGCACCCAGAGGCACACCACCATGAAGGCACAGCACCAGCTAAGCAGCAACACCAGGCAGACCAGGAGCAGCAGCAGAAGCAGCCAGCAGCCTTCAGGAGTGCCAGCGCCAGGGTGGGTTGGGATGCGTGGTTCTTCGCCTTCTAATGCAGGCTGGCAGGATTAGCACAGGCTTTCTCTTCTTCCCTGACTGTCGATACCTTGTGTTCTTTCAGAGATTCTCTGGCAGCAGGTCTTTCCTGGCTGAATGGTGACTTGTTTGCAAAACTGCGATCCTTGTTGTATATCCATGGACTGATGGCGAATTCATCCTCCCAGATGGCCACAGTGAACGCTTGCACTGCTGATGCGGATCCGCTACGCATCCGCTATTGCATCCTTGGCTCGCCGTGAGGCATTCGCGTCATCCGCTATGTGCGCGGTCCTTTCCGCTTAGCATCCGCTTCACTATTCTTCCCCTGGAAGCCTGCTGCGCATGTATCATCGCTGTTCATCCGCTAGGCTGTCCTACAAATGCCGCTTACATCTTGCTACGTACTTACCCCCGTCCGTTCCCTTTCCGTTTGTTTTCGTTCTGTTTATTCAAATTTGGGGCCACTTTTGAGAGCGGATAACAACGGATGAGCCCACCCTCGAAATTTTGCTCGTCCTCTGTGTCCTTTTTGCATACGTTTTGCATCCGTCGGCCAGTGTGACCTAGCCTTAAAGGACCACAGAATAGATCCATCCAAGATGGCAGTTAGGCTTCAGGGGGTTAAAAAAACATATTTAAAAGTTAACTTGCCTTAAAATATGTGCAAAATAAAATGAAGCTCCAGTACCACTTCACTCCACCACACACTGTGCCTAGAAGTCTGGATAAGCTTAATTCTTTCCTATGTCCTGGAAGATTTTTCCTCAGATCTTGGAGTTTAAATTCCTCTCCTTCCTTCTTCAGAGTTGACTGCTGTCCTCCAGATAAATGTAAAAGAACAATACCCTTCAGCAAACTCATTCCCCGTTATTTAACCTAAAGGGAGTTAATAAGCTTATTGGAGATAGAAAGGATTACTCTACCAATCATACTGGTTAATTTCCTACCTAACAGTAATATTGGGAACTTACCTCACTAGAAGTTCATAAGACCCACAAAGTCTGTGACCCACTGGGTTATCATTTCACAAATATTTCCTTACCTAAACAGAGAAACAAAATAACCATGGACTGGCAAAAAGCAGTGGGAATCACTTCCAACTTTCTTAGGTTTCCCCATTAACTTTTTTAATAGGAACTAGGCAGGGAATTTTGCAAATGTCAATTATGTGACTGCAGCAGTGTGCAATATGGCAGCACTGAAGCAATGACAACTTTATCAAATTTCAATCCTATAGGAATCATGGGTCCTGAATTCTATAAGGTAGCCTTTTAGAGGTCTGTTGATTCAAAATTTGTTGCCTTATGATGCACTGTTTCATCCAATTTAAGGTAACAAAGAACTAAGCAGACACAAGAGTTTTGGTAGTATATAAATGTTGCACAAATATCCACTGAAAAACATTCAAATATTCCTCTCCCCCCCCCCAGAAAATAAAGAGACCAGGTAAAATTATTCTGTTAGACTTACTGTGATTTCAGTTTAACAAAATGACATATTTTTTGTCAGCCAATAACTATTTCTATTATTAATGCTATTTTCTCCCAGTATACAGCAGTACACCCTAAGAAAATTTTACATCTACCAAAAGTCACATTCTTTAGATTTACATTTCAACAGAATATTCCACCAAATGTTTTGTTAAAATATTAATTATTTGCCATGTGCCTGGATTCTCACAAATTCGGGCTCAGAATTATTAATAAGAAGGCTGGTCATGGCAACAACTACTAAATATGTGACAATGAAGCAAATTATTTCTTGAATAGAATAATTTCTTGGATACAATCAGAATGTCAAGAACCTCAAATACTAAGTGGACTAATTTCCATTCTAGAATTATTACATTGTTGAAAATGTGACTTGAAATAGCTTTCTAAGATTGCTACTTCAAACTGCACACACAGCAGGTAAGCAAGTCTAGACATACATTATCCTACATCTTTGTACTTTTTCCATCTTTTCCCAGCTAGGAAATTATTGTCTGCAGGAAACCAAAGTGCTTTTGATCAATCAGGATAATGCACACTGTTTAGTTTGAAAAGCAAATGAAAACATCTTCTGTCATTGTTTTTTGTTCATAATTCTTAACATAGTATAATTGAAATGACATATATATGTGCACTCATTTGTGGGGATCAAGGGAGTGTCAAATGTCATTCTATGCCAGAAGTGATGTCATGCCAATCCAATGCAAGTTCCATGCCTTTATGGTTCTGCATGAACATAGAAATGGAATCATGCAGCCAATGATTTTTACTTGATGCTTTGTGGAAATAAAAGTAGTACTTTTAAGAAGAAAGCTCTAAACAGTAATGATACTTGTGAAATTTGGCATTACTGATGCCTTCTGAGAATGCCATAGATAGCCAAGAAAACAAGTAGGTCATTGAACAAGTCAAACAATCATGTTTTGGATATTTTATGCAAACCCAGATCTCTTGTAAAGGCAGGAACATTAGAAAACATACAAGGAAAGTAAAAAGCTAAATGCAGAATGGATAGACTCAATCACATCAGCAATGGGTCAAGCTAAATTCCAGTTGGTAATAGTATTATGTATAAATGGAGAAACCCAGTAAAGTGTTGCAAAACAACAACAACAACAACAACAAATAAATTCCATGTTGGAATGATTCCTGTCTGGACTAGCCTGATTGACTTTCAAAAATCTAAATGTTCCAGGCTGTTCTTGTGATACTTGTATTTCCGCAATGGTGTTAACAGAAACAGAAGTACTCCACTGTGTTCTGGAAAGGAAACAATTTTCCTACCTCCTGCATCTGCAGCTTCCCTGTCTTATCTCACTTTTTACTCAATCTATGATCCTATCATTCTTTGGCTCACAGGAAACAAGGAGGGCAGTATAAATCCTTTGCTTTGAGAAGCTCCTTCTAAACCCCCTTCTTCTTCTTTTCAAAGGCTTATTATTTATTTTATTTTATTTTATTTATTTATTTATAAAACATACAAAACATACAAAAACATGCAAAACAATACAAAACGATTCCCAAAAATAAGCACAAAGCTTGACTATTTGGCAAGCGATAACGAATAACATTACAATAAAAACAAAAGGGTCCAACATTTGCATGACTGTGGAAAATAAGGTTAGGGAGAGGGAAAGAAAGGGAGAGAGAAAATAAGGGCAAGAATAGAGGGGGAGAAGATGAACAAAACTCCATATTATCTCGCCAAATCAACTCAACATCTTGTAATACCTAGACATTTCATGGCATATAACATATTTTTGCTAGTAAATTTTACAGTGATGTAATTACGTGTATAAATGTTACGTTGTCATATAAAAATACAATTGAATGAGAGAGGAGAAGAGAAAAAGACAAAAAACAATCATCTATTAACATAGAATTCTACTTGTTCGTTCAAGACATAATATCTTAGTGAACCATGATTTGCCCTGACACAACATTGATTAATAAAAACAACAGAGAAGGAGATGATCCCAGTTAGAATCAGAGGAACACAGTTATACACTGCGGTGCATCGCATGTACAGGATCTCCAAAGGATTAAAACATAATTAGATAACAACAATGAATAAAGAATGAATCATAATTATTTCTACAAGAAATATCTGATACTGTGAGATCAACTTTTTCTTTAAAACTTTTTAAAATGAATAATAGATTGGGTATTACAGAACTCAAGTGGAAGTTTGTTCCAATATCTGGGCCATGATATCGCTATGGATTCTGGGGGTGGTAGAATTTTTTGGGGTTATTCAAACTGTACATCCATTGCATTCTTTGTTGGATAGGAATGGATTTCTGAGTTCAGCTGGAACATTAATTGATAAATGAAGGAGGTAATAAAATCGGTTTATTTAAAGTTTTGGAACATCAAAAGATACAGTTCTGTAAAGTGTGGATGTCATTTTACCTTTTAAGGTCTTAAAAGAAAAAATGAGGGGGAATCTGGTGTGAATCATTATTAACCAGCCATTTGCAATTATTACGAAATAGCAGCCTTTTCTTTGCAATTTTAAATATCAATATTGTTGGCTCAGACACTTGAGTTCTGCCCATATCATATTACAATAAGAAATTGTATGGTTCTGTGGGATAAGTGTGCATTATAAAGCATAATCAAAATATCCAACGATAAACAATGTTTGAATTACATAATAATTCCAACATTACGTAAGCAAAGGAAAATGAAATATATTTCACATTTGATCATTCAACTAAGAGTTTTCATTAATTATTAATTCAAGAAATTTAGTGGATGTTGTCCTCTCAGAGGAAACCATCTATTTTCAAGAATACATTCAGTATCAACAGCCAATCGGTTTATCTCTCTCT